>PVJA010006017.1:0-52781 GCA_004027025.1 Myocastor coypus
ACAAGTCCTTTGACAATTGTTAAAAATACTTCATTGCCTCAGGTCTGGCATGGCAGTGTGTTGGAAAAGTGAAGATGGTGGTCAAGAAAACATGAACAGATGCAAATGGTGAAAATTCACAAATTGTGTAGAAAAATAGATGACTAATTATAACTGCTGAATAATAAATTGTTCTCTTTAAGACAAAAAAAAAAAAAAAAAAAAAAAAAAAAAAAAAAAAATGACAACAGATTCCTCTCCCAAAGCCATGGTACCAGAAGAGTAGAACACAGCATCTTCATGCATTGAAAAGAACAGAGCATTATTGAAAGTCAATCTTTAATTCTGGTCCAGTGAAAATATCTCTTGGAAAAGAAAAACAAAAAGTATCTCTTAGGAAAGAGGAGGAAATTAAGACATTCTCAGATAAAGGAAAACGATAATTTATTGTCATTAGACTTTCTCTAAAGCAATTATAAAAGACTGTATTTAACTAAGAAGAAAATAATAACAGAAAGAATCTTAGAACCTCAGGGAGAGGACAAAAAATGAAGAGCAAAAATGCTGATAAACGCAATCAGTTTTATTTCTTGTGAGGTTTTAAAATGCACTGGACTGCTATCATTTATTTGTTTGTTTGTTTGTTTACAAGGTCTCACTGTGTTATTCAGGCTAGCCTGGACTGGAACTCCGGGTGATATTCCTGCTTAAGCCTCCTGAGTGCTGGGATTATAGGTGTGTGCCACCATGCCTGGCATGAACTGCTATCTTTAATGAGAGTTTTAGTCCACCTAGTTGGGAAAGTTTCAATCTCCGGCAATGTCTTGTTTTCTTTTTGAGACAGTGTCTCACTATGTAGTTCAGGCTAGCCTTGGACTCACCTTGTAGCATTGACTATCCTCAAATCTGTACTTGGGTTGTAGGTGTGTGTGACCATACCTGGCTCTGAGATTATTTCTCATCTGTAAAATGAGGTGGTAGGATGAGGGATGAGTTTCTTCATACCTAAAGTTCCTTTTCTGGCTTAGTTTTAGCAATCTTGTATCAAAAAAGGTCTTAAATTTATATGAAACTTGTACTGCATTTGCTTAACATTCTCCATTTAAGAAGGACTTGAAAGCATAGTTCATGATTTCTGTGTATACTGTCCTTGGCAAATTCATACAGCTTATTAAAACTGCACACATTTTAACAGAAAGCAAGCTGTCTTTGAACGACACTTTCAATACCATTAAATGCTAAATCTCCAAACTAGATATTCTATGTCATTTTAGGTGTTTTCTTGCTCTTGATCCTGATACTAATTCTATCACCTTTGCCATAACTACTTAATCAAGCTAAAATGTTGAAGCTTTCTTTCAGTTACCTTCTCCCTCATTTCTCCTTTAGTTAATATATCACTGAGACTGATAGTTGCATTTTCAAAATGTCTCTCAGGTAAAAGTGGCCCAAGCTCTGTCTCACTGTGCTGTGTTAGCTCAAGCCCCATAAATTCTAATGAGATCCTTGTGATGGCCAGGTCAGGGTACTTCTCTACCAGATTCTCCTCTTTCTCTATACCATAGATGATGTTATTATCTTTGCCTAGAACACATATGTTTTCCTAATATGATGTTTTTTTTGAGACAGAATCTTGCTGTGTGGTTCTCAGGCTGACCTAGAACTATGTAGCCTAGTATGGACTTGATCCTTCTGCCTCAGTCTCCCAAGTGCGAGGATTACAGGCCTGTACTAGGTGCCGAGCCTTAATATAAAATTAAATTATTTTAATTTTATACACAGATTTAAAGTAGATTTATGTTTTTCTTCAGTACAGTTATCTATAACACTGGTATAGCACAAATAGTACCTGGAGATCTTGCAGTAGATTGGCTGATATTGAACTACTCTTCTACACACTCCAGCCCATGAGGGAAAGACAGTTGTCCATTTCCCTACTCTCTTTGCTAGGCAGCCAGAGAAAGCCACGTAGTTCTTTGGAGACTAACCAAGTCTTTCCTGTTCATTTAGGCATGTCACTCCTTTAGGCACTCCTAGACTGCGTTATCAGAAACTGCAGCCCCTCCATAATCTCATTTCTGCATAGTCTACATTCCAGCCAGCCCCTTGTGTGATAGATGTTGTTAGGGCATTGCCCAGAGCTCTTTACTTTCACCTGCATCAGTCCTTAGCAAACCAGGATATTTGTTCACAGCAGCCCACAGCCAGTGACTGACCCACATGGAGTAGATAAGCCTGATGCTGCTTCTGCGTGGGAAAATGGTAGTGCTGTTCTTGGTGCCAAGCTCCCCTTGGGATTGAGCCAAAGCTAAACCTCAGCTGAAATCTCCTTTTTGGCTTAGTTTTTTATTTTTTATTTTTTCTCACTTTGTGGCATGTTTGTCCAGAGAGCATTCCCTGGATTAATCACTTACCCAGTCATCTCATGTCAGATCAGACATGGTGGCACATACCTATGCTCCCAGCTACTTGGAAGGCTGATGCAGAGGATTATAAGTTCAAAGCTATTCTGGGAAATTCGATTTAGCAGAAGTTTGTTTCAAAATGTAAAAAAGGCTGGGGATATAATTTAGAGGTAGAACATTTGCTTAGAATACATGAGACCCTAAGATCAAATACATAGTAGAAAAATTAACACACACATTCATGCCCACATACATGCACATGCATGTGAGCATGTGTGTGCACGTGGACACACACATATACCTTCTGATACTGCTTGTAGGGGACCTTGCCTGATACACTTTCCAAATTCTTTAAGTTTTTCTCTCAGTACTCTAGATCCAGCAATCTTTGGGCCTTACTTTCTCTCTCATTCTATCCAGCTATTATCCCTTTTTTCATTTTACAAATCTATATAACACTTTCTTCTGTTTTCATTCTTAGCCAATGTTTTGCGTCCTATTTATATTTTTTAAAATACATGATTTTTATATAAATATAATTATATTTAATTTTATATAAAATTTTGAATGATATGTAGACTCCATCTAGTAACATATTAAATTGAAATCCACTGCTTAAGACTGTTTATGGCTGAATGTATCTGATACTCAGTATACAGTATGTGGAAGAAGTTCTTGGTGCTACCATCTATGTTTATCTTTCAGAAAGTGAAAGAATCCATCTTATTTCAATAAATATCAAATTGACTCCCCCCAAAAAATGTTTCTATGGATCAGAAATCCAGGAAAAATCAGCTTTTGTGAATTATTCCCAAATCAAGTGTATCTTTCTTTGGTCCAGTGATATGTAAGGAGTGCTACTTCCACTGCCGGTTACAACTCCTGTCTTATTCCTGCTCCTGGATGAATAACATAAGTGCAGCTCTCATGGAGGCTATTAGTGGTGATAGATGTACTGTTTGCTATTAAGAGTTAGGTGAGACTATCCCCAAACAGGGAGACAGTATTGCTGGATATCAACTGCAGTAAGAAAGAATATCCAGACCTAGAAGATCTGATAGCGTGCTTGATATTGGTGTGTGGTGGAATGGCACTGAGTATTCTGTTAATGAGGGCAGAATAGTAGCTTGATCAACTGAAGTCCCACTAGGCAGCTGTGTAGGAGATAGCTGATACATGAGAACCACTTTGGTTGGGCTGTTTTGTGTTTATCACATAAAGATATGTTTCATTTCAGCAGGAGAGTCTTCCTCTTTATCAGAAGAGTTTTCTGTTGTTAGGGACACAATGTTCAGGGTTTTGTTTGTTTGTTTTGTTTTTTCCTCCCTCACTGGCTGCAATAGCTGAATAAAGTTTACTAAGGACACTTGAACTTTCTGTTTTTGTACATGGTTGGATGGGTACTACCATAGTTTCTTTGTTTGGTCTCGCTGGACACCAGGAATCATCTTCTTCGAGTTTAATCTCATTCACATCAGAACAGTCATTGAGAATTCCCATAAAAGGCCCATGTAATATTAGACTTTCTTGGGCAGTTTTTTTTTTGTTTGTTTGTTTTGTTTTTTTTGTTACACACAGGAAAAATCAAGGTATATTTCTTCTTATTAATTTGTAGATAAAGGCAGCGTTGAAACACTGCAGATGTGTACACATCATATACAGCATGAGATTGTTAGTCACATTTTTCCTGGAAGGCATGTCAGGGACACAAAACACTATTTGTAGCAATTTCACTATCGGGATCTCCGATGTTTTTCTTTAATTAGTGCTCTGGAATTATCAGGGTTTCTAACATCTTTCATTTTTAATCTCTGTAATAACATGACTGATGTCAGTTGTACAAGATATACAATACAGTGTAATTATTTCCAATTTTGGATGCTCAAGAAATGGAAATCTGGCCGGGCGTGGTGGCTCACACCTGTAATCCCAGCACTTGGGAGGCTGAGGCAGGAGGATCGTTGTGAGTTCGAGACGAGCCTGGGCTACAAAAGTGAGCTCAAAGCCAGCCTGAGCTGCACAGTGAGACCCTGTCTCAAAAAGACAAAAAAAAAAAAAAAAAAAAAAAAAAAAAAAAAAAGAAATGGAAATCTGGTTTGGCACAGTTGAAAACAACCTAAATAAAGATGTAGTATTCAAGGGATGTCCGGGACACTTCTGCTCAGACCCATTTTTTGGTGGGGGGAATGGTTTACAGGGTGTTCATGGTCTCACTACTAGATCAGACTCATAGTGATCCGCCTGCTTACAGCCTCCCAAGAGCTGGGAATATAGGTGTGTGCCACCACACCCAGTCTCAATTGCCATCTAAGCATGCCCTGGGGGTGGGGCCAGCATGGCAGGCCCTGGGAATGAATCCCTGGCCCCTTCTCCTGCTTGCAGGTGCTTTAATCCTCTGAGCTGTTTGGCTGGCCCTCAGACCCATTTTTGGGTGGTGGTGCATAGCCAGGCATTTGAAATAGCTTCCCATTTATTCTCCCCCACCCCAGTTACTTTTATACACAGACTATCAGAATAGTTACTATCCTGAAGATATCTTGCCTCTGCTAGGCGGGCTCAGCTGCAGTTGAACTATATAAAGGGAGTTCTACACTTCCCATTAGGTGAGGTCAGGTCTAGTCTTTGCAGAGCTTTTGCTCTGGTCTATCATTGTTTACCAGATCACTGAGAATGGTGGAGAATGTGGCCTGTAGTGTAGGGGTTATTATGTTGCTAGCCATCACCCAGGGGCTTATGAGAAATAACTGTAGCTGTATGGAAGACACCTATTTCTATTTATTTATTTATTTATTTATTTTTATTTTTTTTTTTTCTTAGGACCGGGGTTCAAACTCACAACCTTGCACTTGCCCAGCAGGCGCTTGTGCCTTGGAGCTATCTCCCCAGCCCCCTACCTATTTCTAAATTGATGAAGTTTGTCTTTTCTTGTCTGCTGTCCAAGTCTTAGGAGTAGTTGTTTAATGTTCTGTGATTTCTCAGAGGAGGTAGATTTTATTTTGCTTCTTGAAATTTCTTACGATATATATACATATATATATGTGCATATATATATATGTATATATTTGTTTTTGTTTTTGTTTTTGTTTGAGACAGGATCTCGATATACAGTTCAGGCTGGCCTTGAGCTCAGTTTTGTAGCCCAGGCTGGTCTTGAACTCGCACCAGTCCTTCTGCCTCAGCCTCCCAAGTGCTGGGACTACAGGCATGCACCACCATGCCCAGCTCTTACATTATATTTTATCAGTATTCTTTTCATCTTATATTTGTTTCTCTGTAGTCTGAAAAATTGACTCTCTTAGTTTAAGTATCTTTGGGAGTTCACCTTAGCTTGATTATGGGACCCTGCCCGCTGCTAGATATCTCTAAACTGTTAGGGCCAACAAACTGACTGAGGAGGAGCAAAACATATTCAAATATAGATTGAGCACCCTGAATGTTACTTGAAAGAGATGTGGATTGGAGCATCTAGAGACCTGTTTTTCTGCTTTCTAGGTTTTCCTTCTTTTTTAAGATGACAGATACATAAGGTGTCTGTGTGTGCTTGAAGCCTTGGAAGTCACTAGGAAACAACATTAACAACCAAAATTCTGTCAGATTGTTAGTTTTTTTCTGAATGGATTTAAGTCATTTCTACTTTTGATACAATGCAATATTGTGTCTTTACTATCTAGCAAGGGATAGAAAAAGAGAGAAACAGAGGAAGAGGAAGAAAAGGGAAAGGACAGGGAGAAAGAATGAGACTGATTAAGAAATCTTCAGGTTTCCTGACAGGAAAGCAACCCAATAAAACGGGAAAAAAATCTGGCCTTAGACTTCTTCATGGCAACACTCAATGCCTGCAGCATTTGAGGGAGCGGTGCCTGCAAGAAATGATGAGCCTCACACATTGGACCAGCCAAGAGGGCATTCAGCTGTAAAGATAGCAAGCAGATGTCTTTTTTTTTTTTTTAAAACTTCATTTATTTATTTATTTGTTTGTTTGTTTATGTTATGGCCACCTCAGCCTGCCCTGGGGGTGGGGCTAGCAAAGCATGTGGTGCTGGGGATCAAACCTCAGTCAATACAGTTGCCCAAATTTGCCTGAGCAGGCTCTTTAGACCCCTGAGCTATCTTGTTGGTCCCAACAAGGAGATGTCTTAAGCATCAGGAAACTTGGGGAAAGGTATACATGTGAGTGCTACTCTAAATAATGCCGGTTGACAGTGAAAGCTAGCCAATTCAGGATTGAAGAGCTCAGGAGGGGAAGTTGTGGTAAGTAGAAGGGATTCCCTCAGCTTAAATACAGATTGATGGCTAAGGAACAACAGAATTACAAAATGGAATGTGAGTGTGGTGAACATTAGCGTTGTGCAAGTTAACAAAAATTGGAAAATGAGATTGGAAATATTAATACTAAAATTTTCAATTATCAAATCAGGAAGTACATTCTGTTCAAAATTGTGTATAATTTCAAAACTCATTAATTACTTTAGTTTGTACAATAAAATATTTAATAAAACTTGTTATTGAGTAACTAATTATTAAACTAAAACCAAAGTCTAATTACTCACATACTTTTTATTCTTAAAAGTGGAACATTCCAAAAATATTTCTTATTTACAAGGATACAAATTTAAGGGCTGGGCGTGGTGGCTCACGCCTGTAATCCCAGCACTCGGGAGGCTGAGGCAGGAGGATCGGTGCGAGTTCGAGACCAGCCTGGGCTACAAAAGTGAGCTCAGGACCAGCCTCAACTGCATAGCGAGACCCTGTCTCAAAAAGACAAAAAAAAAAACAAAACAAAAACAAATTTATGTACTATTCACATTTAGTAGATGCCACTGTTTGTTATATTTACTTCAAATCCCAACATATTAGCAAATAACATAATAATATATAAAATTTTAAGACAAAAAGAAAAGTTCAAGGAAAATAATAATATATATTCCCAGCCAGGCGTAATCCCAGCACTCAGGAGGCTAAGACAGGAGGATCAGTGTGAGTTCGAGACCAGCCTGGGCTACAAAAGTGAGCTCAAGGCCAGCCTGTAATCCCAGCACTCAGGAGGCTGAGGCAGAAGGATTGGTGCGAGTTTGAGACCAGCCTGGGCTACAAAGTGAGCTCAAGGCCAGCCTGAAATGCATAGTGAGATTCTGTCTCAAAAAAGAAAAAAAAATTTTTTTTTTAACTTTAACAACAAAAACCAGATAAAAGTTCAGTGATTTTTGTTTACTTAATTACTCTTTTTTTCCTAGTACTACCTTCAATTTCTCATTTTGAGTGGGAAAAGTTACTGCAAGTAACTTAAGTCTTGTTAGTACTATATACGCAACATTGTGGTGATTTAGACTGGGTGTGTGAGGTGTTTTCAGGTGGTGTTAGGAACTTCATTTTTTTTTTTTTTTAATCTCAGAATTGTGTAGTTCAGCTCCCCTACCTGAGTTCTTTTATGCCCAGTAGGCCAGATTTTAGGTGCATTTGTCAGTGTGACAAGTTCCTCCTGTGTCTATGGTAGATTTAATGAGCATCTCCAAGCTGGCTTGTATCACAAATAAGAGGATACAGAATGTTCTGATTTGCTTTTTGGGTAAAAATACTGTCGTTTGCTTTGTAGGTATGACCTTGTTTCTAAGGAATGGCTTCCACTGAACCGTTCCGTGAACAGTGTGGTTGTGAGATATGGTCATTCTTTAGCCTTATATAAGGTAAGGTATTATATAATGTTTGTATTAAGCAGTAACCTCAGTTCCTCCTTTGTGTGATTATGTATTGTATAGTAGAAGAGGTAGTCAATATTAGTTTCTAATTGGAAAAAAAACATAGTAGAGGTTAAGTGATTGGGGAAGTTCTAAGTAAAAACTAAAGTTGCAGGTATTTTTTTAATCCTAACTATGCTCTGAATGTTTAAAAATGTAGATTAGTGAGTGTTGATTAACCTTTATGCCCATTAGCAAAGCTTAGACAAGAATAATCACATCGTAATACGACTGAATAATCTTTTTCATTTCCTTGTTTTTGTAGGTATATGGTAGAATGGGGCAGCTTTATTTTTCCAAGTCATTTTATTCTATAAAAGATCTTATTTGAGGAAGTCCATGAAAAGGGGCAAAGTTTTAGAGAAATAGAGTATTTGTTTTATTTTACTTTGTTTCTTTTGCTATCCTTTTCCTAATAATTACTGAAAGGTACATTTCATCAATACTTTTAAACTTAATAATATTGAGATTTTGAACTGGTCATTTTTTATCCTCAGATTTTAATTTTTAATGTTTTTAAAAATCTTATTTGCATTTTTCCCCTAGGATAAAATTTACATGTATGGAGGAAAAATTGATTCAACGGGGAATGTGACCAATGAGTTACGAGTGTTTCATATTCATAATGAGTCATGGGTGTTGCTGACTCCAAAGGCAAAGGAGCAGTATGCAGTGGTTGGGCACTCAGCACACATCGTTACACTGAAAACTGGCCGAGTGGTCATGCTGGTCATTTTTGGTCACTGCCCTCTCTATGGCTATATAAGCAATGTACAGGAATATGACTTGGGTAGGTATATTTTTTCCAGTGGATGTGTTTTGAATGTTACATTTAAAACCTAAATTCATTATGGTATTATTATTATTATTATTAATTTTGTATTTAGTACAGGGTCTCACTATATAGATCAGACTTGTAGTACTCCTCCCAAGTGCTGGGATTACAGGCGTGTGCCACCATGCCCAGTCTCAATAGCTGCTGTCCCAGTGGGTCCCAGGGGCAGGGCTGGTGTGACAGGCCCTGAGATCGAACTCCCAGCCCCTACATCTGCCTAAGCAATCACTTTAATCTGCTGAGCTATATGGCTAGCCCTGAAATTCAGATTATTAATGCCCCTGTGTAATATATATTTGCTAATGTTGACTTGTAAGGAGCCAAAAGTAGTACAATTTTTTTGGAGTGTATGTTAAATAAAAACCAACAAATACTCAGAAAAAAATTGTATAGATCTTTAGAGATTAGTTTAATTGTGTATGTGTGTGTTGTATATTTCCCTCTTTGGTTAGATTTTATTGTACCTGTTGTTAAATATCAGATATAATTGGTGTCTTGAGAAAGTAGGCCTATGAAGGTATTGATTACTAAGGTCATAGGAAATTACTCATTTTACAGTTGATTACATTTTGGTGACATTCTTTTATTTGTTTGTTTGTTTTTGTTTTGGTACCTAAGATCCAACTTGGAACCTTGTGCTTGCCAGGCAGGTACTTATGCCACTGAGCTATCTCCCCCACCCTTTAGTGACATTCTTTTCCTGTGTAGCATACAAAACATTTAACTGAAGTTTGGCCACATGGCTTTGATATAAGTTTTATTAGATCTTTTAAAATAGAAAGATGGGGCCAGGGATATGTCTCAGTGGTGTAAGTGCCTACCTGTCAAGTACAAGCAAACAATCCTTTTTCTTGTCCTAAATTGCTTATATTTTAAGTAGTAGAGAAGAGGTGATTGCAATGTTTACCTTTAACTGGCTTTTCTTGTTTCAGATAAGAACATGTGGAGTATATTACCCACCTACGGTGCCCTTGTACAAGGGGGCTATGGCCATAGCAGTGTTTATGATCACAAGACCAAGGCCCTATATGTTCATGGTGGCTACAAGGCTTTCAGTGCAAATAAATACCGGCTCACTGATGACCTGTACAGATACAACGTGGATACTCAGATGTGGTAGGTGGTTTTTCATGAGCTTTTTACTTTAAGATGTGAATTCAGAAAAGGTAGTTGTTGGGAAAATGTGTTATATTTTGCTTTTAGACTTAGTAGAGTATCTCTTAACATTGTACAAAGAGAAATTAGGAATTAAACACAGGGTAAGAAAGTAGTCAGTATTTATATTTTACATTCTCTATAATTCTATAGTGGAATGAATGCTAAAAAATAAATAGCTGAGTTTGTACACACTTTTGTAATTAATTAAAAGGTTTTGTTTACTTTTTTGATGATAGTGCTGGGCATCAAACCTAGGCACTTGCACATGTTAGGCAAGTACCCTACCGCTGACTTACATATCTCATCAAAAGATATTCAGTATTTAAGCTTGCCTTGATAGCACACTGTAACTTTTTAGTGTCAGTTACTGGTGTCTTCCCATAAAATTAATAACTCAGATGTCTTTATAATTCATTGGTAGAGCTTTCCTCACTGTGAACTGTGGATATGCCTCTGAAAATGTGCTGATTTTAACAAATGTAAAGAAAATTTGACCTATGAAATAACGTAATTATAAGCCAATAGTTTCAATTTTTTAAAAAATTTATTTGGTACATGGTCATGCTATGCATCTTGGACTCATAGTGATCTACCAGTCTCAGCCTCTCCAGTGCTAGGATTATAGGCATGAACTACCATGACCAGTTTTGGTGGCTGGCATAGTATGCCCAGAGCTCTGGGGCTGGCACAGCATGTATTACTGGGCTCAAACCTGGGTCTTTGTGCTTGCCAGGTAGGCGCTTAGACTGCTGAGCTATCTCTCCAGCTCTAAGCCAATAGTTTCTATTCCTTTTTAGATTTCCTCATATATTTAAGACCATGTTACAAACATGTTTTTACATGTTGGCATAAAAATCTTTTTTTTTGTGGCTAATATTCCATTGTGTGAGGATAATACTAAGCTGATGTACTTGGTGATTTTAATTTTTAGCTTTTGTCTTTTTATTAAGTCACTATATAGAATCTTCTTTGTACATTTCATGATTTCTACACAGAAATTCTAATTTTAGTGCCCTAGGGTGTGAACATTTTAAAGCTCTTAATATATATTGCCAGAATCCTTGCAGATTTCCTTGTATATTTGTTGAGGAAATTATGTCTGTCAGAGAATCTGGAAGCAGACTTAGGTCTCAAGTTAACAAAAGGGCTATGTTTGCATTAGCAGATAGAGAAATATTCTTTAAAAACTAACCTTATATTTATTATTTTTAAATAAACTCAAAAGGACCATTCTTAAGGACAGCCGATTTTTCCGTTACTTGCACACAGCTGTGATAGTGAGTGGAACTATGCTGGTGTTTGGAGGAAATACACACAACGACACATCCATGAGCCATGGTGCCAAATGTTTCTCTTCAGATTTTATGGCTTATGACATTGGTAAGTTTTCCAAAGCCCTTTAGCTTCAGGAAAACTTTTGTTGAGGGCAGCTTTCCCTATGTATTTATTTATTTAGGGCAGCTTTAAACAAAATAACTGAAAATATTGCTAGTTCAAAATGGTCTCACCATTTGAAAGAAATCTAGATGATGGTTTTATGTTTATTTGATTAATGTTACACATTTACTAAAAATATAACTTCCATATTAGGTTCTTTCTCAAGTCAGTATTGCTAATTGCTTGAATATTACTGTGTTTGAGGCTGAGTTAAGATAAATGATTTTCCCATTTTTACAAATGCCGGACATAGGACTGGGGAGATAGCCCAGTAGAATAAGCACTTGCCTGGCAAGTGCAAGGTCCTGAGTTCAATCCCCAGTACCCCGCCACACACACAAAAACATTTAACAAATGCCTGACATGGTAGAGCTGGAGTAGTAACCTTCAGCATTGTGTTAGTAAGTTGTTTTAAGTGCGTGATTCACACATCTTGGTTGGATAGTATACTTTTGTACAGAAGAGGGCAGTGTTTGTTTACACAAAACAAATACAGTGCAAGTTTTCTTGTCTAAATACCAGATATTCATATTTCAACATTTTTATATCTGGTAAATACATATACAGTTTCTAATCTTAATATTTTAAGTGTGTAGTTCAATGAAATTAAATACATTTGTAATACCTCTAGCACTATCATTCACATTCAGAACTATCTTTATAATATAAAACTAAGACTGTCTACTAATTAAACAATAACTCCCTGTTTCCCTCTCCTTTCCAGTCTTTGCAACTACCATTCTTTTGTCTCTATAATTGTGACATTCTAACTCAGGCATTACTTTTCAACAGACAATTAAGCACTGGCCGCTGAGCCTGTACATTGGTAATAAGGTGAATGAATTACAGTTTTTAGTGTAGTGATGGGGGAGGCAGAGAGATGGACAGTGTAACTACAGTTCAGATATTTCTTGCTGAAAGGAATATATGAGAGAGTCTCTTGAGTATCCTTATCCTTAAGTCATGGGGGAAGGGTGGGAGGGAGGACCTTCTTGAGAAGGAGCTATCTATGTGGGGTCCTGAGGAATTCTGGGAAGCAGCTGGGTAAAGTTAGGCAAGAGTTCCCAGGCCCTGGAAGCCCATCTATAGAGATGTAGGTGGCAAGAGATCATGGCATATGGTAGAGGAATTTTGTGTGGGTCATAGCACAAAAGGTGGCAGTGGCCTGAAGTGGAACTAGAGAAGTAAACAGCAGTCAAGGAGGCCATTCTGATCTTGAGAAGCTCACTATGTCTTGCTGAAGGATGTGGGTTATTTGAAGTATCTTCCAGAGGAGGTGATGGAGTCATACTTATGTCTCAGGAAGTTCTCTTCAGTAGCATAATGAGTGGTTAGAAGAGGGTGTATTTTAGATAGTTAGGATGCTGCTGCTGAAGTCCTGCTGAGGGTTTTAACCAGTGTGGTAAGCATGGCGCTGAGAATAAAGAGTTAGGCAACTTTGATGACATCAGGAGCATGAAGATTACATGTGGTGTGTTTCCAGAGAGATGCAAGCTAAAATAAAGGAGGAAGGTCAGTGCCTCAGGTGGAATTAGATCTGGGCGAGACATTAAAAATGAGAGATGAGACCAGGCAAGGTAGCACACACCTGTAATGTCAGGAGAGTCAGGAGGCTGAGGCAGAAGTACCGCAGCAAATTTGAGGCCAGCCTAGTGTACATAGTCAGAGACAGGGACAGGGACAGAGAGAGAGTCGGACATATTTAAATGCTGTGTTGAAAGCCCCAGATGGGTGTCACAGGTGCAAAGGAGAGATATTATACATTCAAGGTAGGTATCTTCCTGAATGGGAGGAATCCTGCAACACTGTCATTCCAGGGCAGGAAGCAAAGTGGGCAAGCCAGAAGCTGGGAAGTGGTGGCCTGTGTTCCCCATGAGAGAAAGTAAGAACTAAGGCTGCCAGGAGAAAGCCATGAAGGCTGTTGTCAGAATTGAAAGAAGGTCTGGTTGGAGAAGAACCCGTGCTCAGTGCATGTCTCAGAGAGTGAGACAGTGAGCATGAGGGTGATGTGGGGTGTGAGCATAAGGTAAAGAAGAGAAGTTGGCATAAGGTACAGAAGAGAAGTTGCTAGCATGGGCCAGCACAAAGGAAAATCAGTAGACCTAGGGTATCTAGGGCAGAACTTTTAAAAAATTAATTTTTTGCCAGACATGATGGTGCACACCTGTAATCCCACCCAGCACAAGGGAGGCTGCGGCAGGAGGATTAGTGTGAGTTTAAGACCAGCCTGGGTTACAAAAGTGAGCTCAAGGCGGGCCTGAACTGCATAGTGAGAGACTGTCTCAAAAAGAAAAAAGAAAAATTAAATTTTCATTTTTAAATATTTAAACTTTTCACTGATAGTTTTGTAGCTACTTAAGTTTGGGCAAGTCAGAGTAGAGAAAATTGGAAATAACTGAGAAATATACTTTATTCAGTTAAGCTTTACAGAGTACAAAATTTGCTTAAAACATTCTAGAGGGCAAAATGGACAGGTGAATGAGTGCCAGGCTTATCATGAGTATTGGATGCATTTGTGAATTAGCACAGCTCTGTGATCTGCCTTTCTTTCCTGCCTTGCTGCTTTGTTGCTGTCACTGCATGACTAAGAAAGTTGAGAGGTATTTTATGAGGTTGTATTTGATCTTCTTCCCAAAGACTGTGTCAGTTCCTGTTGATTTTTACTGGTAGTCTATTCTAAAATGAGTTTTTCTCGTTTCTAGCTTGTGACCGTTGGTCAGTGCTTCCCAAACCTGATCTCCACCATGATGTCAATAGATTTGGCCACTCAGCAATCTTACACAACAGGTAATTAGAGTTTGCTTGTGTTTAAAATGAAAATAAATAACATGAAGTGGAATTTGGCTTGCATGTTATTTATAAGATTTCTTCATCTCATTTTACAAAATTATATGAATATGGATTTGTTGACCTATCTTTAAAGTACTTGATAAGGATATGGATTTCTTCAAAAAATGTGTTTACTGGTCTGGTTTTGTAAGGCGACAGAGCATGCTGATTTGGTGCTGTCTGAATACATGAGAGAGCCAATGCTACATATACATTAGTGTCTTACGTTCTCTACCATTCTTAGGTTGTCAAGTTTCTAGTAATTGCATCTGAATGGTAGAGAGAGTTTTCAGTGGGGAAGGGCATTTCAGGTATGGGATAGATAATGTAGGGGAGCAGACATGGGGGAATTGTTAAGCTTAATGCAGACTTGTAAACAATGCCTGGACCATACTACTAGAGCTCTATCAGGACACCCTGGGGAAGTCTCCATCCAATAAAAGAGACACAGAGTGGTCATTTTCCTGTTCCTTATAGTGAACTTTAAAGACTTTTTGAGAAGCTAAACAGCTTAATCACATTACTGATGTTTCTTATTTTGTTTTTGCTGTTACTGATATCTCTTTCTACTTTTAAAGTCAAAGGCATGTCAAACCCTAAAGCTGTATTGTATTGGGATTCCTTTGGCTTTTGAAATTTTTGTTGTAGTGATAAAAAACAGGGGAAGGTATTTTAATTTGGGTTAGGAAAGAAAAAGGCAACAGTTTGAATATTTTTGTGAAGAAAGATTCAATAGAATTTAGAAACTAGAATTTTTGTCAATAACTAATATCTTATAAAATAATTATTTAATTTTTAGCACTATATATGATTTTACAGTGAAAATATTTGATAGACTAAAATGAAAAGGTTGTTGACTACCTTATTTAAAGTGTTATCTTCAATTATAGTCTGATGCTTCTTTGAGAAAGACTAAAACTTTTAGGAAATGCTTCTTGAAATTTTTCACCTCAGGCAGTGGAATCCTTAGCTGTCACCTTTTCCATGGCTGCCTGGCCTCAGGTTTCCTCATTTTTGTATTTCTGGTGTTGTAGCAGGGGCTTGACATATAATGGGCTTTGGCAGAGTGGCACCTATTTGTATAATGATTATAACTATCAAACAAATCATCTTTTGTTAGAACATTCTTAGGAGTCAAGTACAGTGGCATGTGCCTGTTATCCCCACTATTCAGGAAGGATAACAATGTCAATGCCAGCCTGAAGAACTTAGTGAGACTGTCTCAAAATAAAATAAAAAGGGCTGGAAGTATAGCCCAGTACTATAGCACTTGTGTGGCATGTGTGTCCCAGGGTTCAGTCCCCCGTAAAACCAAAAAAGGGGAAGGTTAATACAAACTTTTGAGTAAGTTGACAGTTTAGCATAAAACATAGTTAACCATGCATCAAAGTTGAGAATGACTTGGCTGAGTTATAATAAAGTTTTAATTTTCATGTAGTTTCAGTATTGTGTTTGAACCTGGGTCTGTGAGTGTGTGTGTGGGTATAGGGCAGAGCTGCAAAAGGCAGGAGTTGATGAGACAGGCTCTGTACTGAAAGGCCATGGTTTTATTTTAACCTTAGGAAGTACTATGCTGAAGGAGAAACTTTGATTCACATTTTTCCATTTTGTAAGTCAGTTAGCAGCCCTGGAACAGCTGTGCATGCCTTAGTTGTTCTGATTTATTTTGAGGGAGGTGGGAAACAGAGAGGAGGCTGGGAGGCATTGAAGCTGCAGGGAATGTTGTGTTCCTTAGTTCCCTGGTCCATGCTTCTGTGAAGGCATCTCCTGGCCCTTCCAAACCTGTGTGTTACCAAAGGGATTCAGAATTGCTGGGAACACTAATTCTCCTGGGAGAGAAGGTAGCTTATTTGGTGTAAGCAACAAATTCACTAGCCAAATCCTGCCTATTCCACATGATACTAAGTTCATAATGAGGTTAAAAGTGAAACTGGTGATTTTTTATAGTTGAATTATGTAGTTTTCAGATGTAGGAACAAATATGTAGAGAGCCACATTATCTTTATGTTTCAGTTATTAGTCCTCTGTTGATTTGAGGGAAATGGAGGCAAAGCACATAATGAATTACTGAATACTCATTGTAGATTAGTATTGAACTTCCTGGCAGTTTACAGGGTCTTGGAATTGGAAGGGCAGTTTACAGGGTCTTGGAATTGGAAGAGTCCTTGGAGCCATTTCCCAAAATCTCATAATGCAAGTGACCCATTATGCCTGTTCAGGGGTGGCAGAGATGCCTCATGAAGAGGAAGATACCCTGTAAGTCCAGGTATAGAAAATTAAGAGGAAAGCTCCTGGCTTTTTAGAAGACATTATTAGCAAGTTCATTTTACCATCTGGAATCTGGTTTTCTGTATCTTTCACTTACTGATCTTGTGTCCAATCTTTGAATTGTTGCAAGAAAAGCATTAGTCTGCCACCATGCACACCTCCTTCACATATGATAGATAGTGTTATTTGCTAGCTATTTTCACAGCATCCATCCTTATTTTCTTCAAGCTGTCATCTGAAAAATGAGGTAAAATTGATGATAACATACTCAACATCACACAAGAGACATAAAGGTATTCTAGGCATGCAGCCATTGCCCAGGATACTCTGTGGTACAAATAATATCAGTTTTATAAATCTTATAAGCCTTGTATTTTACCAATTTTGAAACTAGCATTTTAAGAATTTCCTCTTGAGCTATTCTACTTACTTTTAGTTGTGTGTACGTATGTGGCTTGTGAATGGCTTTATTGATTTAAAACTGATATGCATATGTACAATATGCTGCACATAAAGTATGTAACTTTATAAATTTGATATAAGTATACTTGTGAAATCATCACTGCAGTCAAGATCTCACAAAGTTTATATTCTTTTGTTTAAAACTATCCCATCTATATTCATGAATGATATTGGCTTCTGCTTTTTCTGGTGATATCTTTGACTAATACTGGTCTCTCAGAATGTGCTTTCTTTCTCCTCTTCCATTTTTTCATTCAGTTTTCATACTGTGACCAAAGAAATACCTGGGAAATTAACTTAGAGGGGAAAGGTTTATTTTGGCTATGGTTCCAAAGATTGCAGTCCATGATTGGGTGGCTCCAAGCCTGAAGCATTGTGGCAAAAGGATGTAGAAGAAGGCTGCTCACCCTATGGCCACCAGTAAGCAGGCAAAGTAGGAAAAAAGCTAAAGAGATAGGAACTGGGGAGAAGATACGCCCTTCAAAAGTATACCTTCAGTGACTTGCTTTTTCCATCTAGACCCCACATCTGTGTAGTCCATTCAGCAGTCAGTGCATCATTTAATTAACCCATTAATAAAGTTAGTGCCATTGGGCCCGGCAGGATGGCTCAGTGGTCTAAAGCGCCTGCTTAGGAAAGCTTGGATGGCTGCAGGGACCACGGTTCGATCTCCAGCACCACATGCTGCGCAGGCTGAGCTGGCCATGAAAATAAATAAATAAACAAACAAAAGTTCTGAAACAAGAAAAAATAAAATAATATTCTGAAAAAAAAAAGTTAGTGCCATCATTAACCTGCTACTTCTCTTGGCCTCACTTTTAAACATTGCTGGATTAGAGACTGTGCTTCATTGTATACTTAGGGAAGTTTATAGTTTTATTCCTCTGAGTAGTACTGTTCGTTGGAAAACAACTGTGCAGAGTCCTCCCACCAAATTGTTTCAGTTTAATGTGCATATTTCTAGAGGACTAGTACGTGCAGAATTAGTAACTAGGGGGATGGAAAGTTAAAAAAAAATCAAAGAACAATAGATCCCACAGGATGAAATTCAAAAGCTGTTTTAACAAATATTTTTCTTTTAGACACCAAAGTATATTGAAGAATACACCAGACACAAAAGATTTGGTTTACTAAAGAATTGGGTATGGTAAACATTTTTAAACCACAAAGTAAACAATAGGTTACACATGTAGTACAACGTGTCATCTCAACCTGTTAGAAAAATCAAGATAAATTAGAAAAAGTATCATTAGCTCTATTTTAATGTCTGATATATCACAGTATCACTAAAAAGTAGGAAGAAACTTTTTCTTCCCTTTAGGTAGTTAAGATTTTTAAAATGTTAAAATTGATAACAAAAAAATCCTTGAAAATATATTACCAGATAAATTGGAAGTATTGAGCATATATAAATCATTCTTTAGTTTTAATCTACTTTTGTGCAGGATTATTTCTTATAAAGTATTTTCTCTTTCTCCTCCCCTGTGCAACCCACTGTACATAAGTTGAAGTTCTGTTTGACAGTATCCCATGGGTCTCTAGCCCAGTTCATTTTCTTCAGTATTTTTCCCCTTTCTTTTCTTCAGATTATATAATTATTTTATATATGTATATATATATATATATATATATATATATATATATTTTTTTTTTTTTCTTCTTGAAGTGCCAGAGATTAAATCTAGGACCTTGTAAATATTAGGCAATTGCTGTGCCACTAAGTTACATCCCCTGCCCTACTGATCTACTGATCTTGCTGAAAGTTCTGCCTTTTTTTTTTTTTTTAACCTCTGCCAACTTGAATCTGGTGGTAGGTTGTTGTAGTGAATTCTTTTCTTTTTCTTTCCTTCTCCTCCTCCTCCTCCTTCTTCTTTTTCTTTTGAAAACAGGGTCTTGCTGTGTAGTTCAGGCTGCCTCAGCCTACTGAGTGCTGGGATTACAAGCATATGCTCAGGCTCAGCTCTGACTAGTATTTTCAACTCCAGAATTTCCTTTATAATTTATGTCTCTTTATTGTTATCCCCTATCTGTTGAGTCATTTGTATTGTACTTTCACTTAATTCTTTACATATACACCCTCCCTCCCCAAATATATTAGTTTCTTTGAAGTCTTTGTTTCATACATCCAACATGTGAAACCTTTAGGGATTTTTGCTATTTATTTTGGGTCTTGGGCACTCTAATTCTGTAGATTCTGTTTTTCCCGTGTGCCATTGTTCATTTCTCTTCATAACTGATTTTTATTTTAAGTCTGAATTCATGGGGATTACTCCTAGCTTAGTATTCATTCAATAGTTTAGCTTAAATATCCTCATCTGGTAAGAACATCTCTCTCTCTCTCTCTCTCTCTCTTTATTTATATTTTTATATATTTAGTTCAGGGTCAACAGGGTCTCACTGCACAGATTAGACTTGTAGAGATCCTTCCTGTTTTTCAGCCTCCCAAGTTCTGGGATTATGGGCATGTGCCAGCACGCCTTATCAGTTTGCCCTAGGATGGGCAGCATGGCACACCAGGGAGCCCTTTAATCCATTGAGCTATCTGGCCAGCCCAATCCTGCTATTTCTTGGTGAATCATTTGTGATTTGAGGAAATAAAGTTGCAAAAGTTTACTAGTCTGTGCCAACTTTTACTTTCTGTGTTTTTAAGGGCTCACATTCAGCCAGGTTAGAGTAGCTAGCTGGGAGCTTCTTTTTCATTAATTTTGGAGTGTTCTTGAAGCCTATGTAAAGGCACAGCCTTCCAGACTGAAATCCAGCCTTCTCAGCAAAGATAAAATCTTACTAAAGCCCACTGTGATTACCTTGTCTCTGAAGGAGAGCTGGACTTTATTTAAAAGCCTTAAAACTTTGATCCTAAACCTTTGCCTTCTGATGCTTTGCCTGTTGAAAGACAATTAAAAAGAATATATCAGGAACCTGGCATGACAATAAGAGAATATAGGTAAAAACTAAGAGATGAATAAAGTACAAACAGGGTAACCAAGCTGCTCCAGTCTCTAGTAGTTTAATTATTGAGCTATGGCAGTGGGAAGGTGGACCTGAGCTTTTGGTTGACTATCCAGGCTGAAGATTCAGGAGCCAGAGGTATTTTGCACAAAATGGATGCTGAATAGTTATTTCTGAATGAGTAAATAAGTGAATAGGATGATTTGAACTTTTTTTAAAGAAATAAATGATCATATAAAATTATCCTTTATCTTTTTATTTATTTTATTATTATTTTTAATCTTTTTAAAATTTGGTATAAAGTCTCACTATGCAGCTTAGACTCATAGTGATCCTCCTGTCTCAGCATCCCCAGCACTAGGATTACAGTTCTGCACCACTATGCCCAGTTTCAGTGACCTGCCCAGCATGTGTCCTGGACTGGCACATCATGAGATACTTGGGATCGAACCTGGGTCCTTAGACTGCCAATTGTCTCCCCAATCTAAAATTAATTTTTTGTCTTGAAAGTAAAAATTAAGCTGAAAAGCTAATACAAAGAAGAAAATAGGCCCATGTATGTTATTAGTCAGAAATGTAATATAATTTTTCAAATAGAGATTTATGCAAAATATGTTTCCCTCAAAAATATTAAAATTTTATTGTTGTGAAAATTTGAAGCACACATGGAAGTAGAGATGATAGTAGGATGAGCCTCTTGTGTCTCCTCCTCAATTCTAACAGTCACCAGCTGGCTCCCCTTAATCCACTCCAAATTAGTTTGAGGCAGTTTTTCAACATAAGAGGACTCTATAGGTAGACATTTCTTTTTTTTTTTTTTTATAAAGTCCTTGATTTAATCTTTTTTTTTTTTTTTTGTGGGACCAGGGTTCGAACTCACGACCTTGCACTTGCCCAGCAGGCACTTGTGCCTCGGAGCTATCTCCCCAGCCTAGGTAGACATTTCTTATAGTTGATTTTCATTATTCACAGTAGTTATATGCTATAAACTCACTATAAGCACTGAATTGCTGAATACTGAATTGCTCCTAGAGGACATACAGGCTTTGGTTTTGTCGGTCCTCTGATGACATTTTCATAAGCCAGTCATCACAGCTGTTACTGTACATGTGTTTCTGTTAAAGGAACCTTATTTAATATATTTTATTTATTTGTTAACATTGAGCTGATAACCAACAGCTCTTTAGCTCATGGATGAACAAGATTAATCTGATATGTATTGTCTCTGTACGACATATCACAGCTTAGGAGTACTGGACAGTGCTTCAGTATCACACTAGAGGCTATTTTTAATCAGTAGAATCACGGCAAACAGCACAAAAATGCAAAAAAATGTGGCACTAAAGAAATGATAAAAAGGACATTTGTTTATCATTAAGAACTAAAATAAGAAGTCAAGACATAGTTTTATTTGACCTTAGCTGGGAATGTGCATGTCTGTCAACTCCAATTTTTTACCACTGCATGTGCTTGCCTGAAAGTGATCATAAAACTTCTGCGAGGTTTAACTTCAGAGTTAGAAATCAATTTTAGCAAGTAGACAAAGTTACAAATATAAGCCTTGCAAATAATGTGATTTTACTAAGGCCTGTTTTTTTAAAATGCAGTTTTGGGAATTCAACCCAGGGCCTTGTGCATGCAGTGTAGGTGTTCTACCACTGGCATATAGCCCCAGCTCTCTGACTATTTTTTATTAAAAATAATGACTTTCCACAACTATATACTCTTCTAAAATTGTTCACCAGTAACCCACTGCAATTATGGAACATTTGACTATGTATACAACTACCTTCTCTTAGATCAAAGAGAAGAAATCTGTTGTACTAATAAACATTAGAAAATTTATGTCTGCATCCTGTGCTCTGTATAACTACAATGAGGACAACAATATGCATTGTATCAATTATTGAGAATGTATTACTAATGTGTTTTGAAACTGTCACATTGTAATTTCTTATTAAACATAATAAAAAAATAGTGCACTGATTTCTTAAAAAACATTGTCTATAGACAATGGATGAGATTTTTTCCTCTGTGTCAGAGAGCATGTGTCATGAACACATGGATTGAAAGATACAAGTGGATGTATTTCACTCCATTGTACCTTTTATTCTTTTTAAGTTTTAAACATTTCCTATTGTTAGCCAGTGAACATCTCTTCATGTAGCTTTTGAGAGTAGTTTTGATACTTTGTCTTTCTTTCTGGTATAACCAGATTTTATAGATTCATTATGAGCATTTCTTGATTCAGACATGAATTTAGACTTTTCTCTAAAAAGTTGTAGCTTGAACTAAGTGGTGCGAAGGTATAAGTGCTATAACCTGCATACTAGTTCTGTTCATTACTACCGGGCTCATCTGTTAAAAAGATAGATTAAATAAAAGTATGGCTATTTTTAATAAAGAAAAATGAATTGTGTATGTTTGACCCCTTTCCTCCACGAATAGTTAAATAGCCTATACACTGAGGGTTTTTTATCATTAGTGATGTAATAAATTTCCTCATGTATACTCCTTTCTATATATTTTTGTTACTCAATCTTTGTTACAGACTTCTAGAAATGTGATCTCAAGCTCAAAAGTAAATGGTTTTATTTAAAATTTCCAAATCCACTTTTGTGGGCTTACACTATTATACATGCTGAGCAGTATATCAGCTTACCCATTGTCCTATAGACTTAGCAATCTATGTGCTGCCCAAATTTCTTTGCCAATCTAGTAGAAGAGAAATGCTATATCAGTGTAGTTTTAATTTGCCTTTCTCTTCTGATTGAACATCTCTTCATCTCTTTAAGGTCATTTGCATTTTTTCCTAAAAACTGGCTAACACCCTTTTTGTATTAAAATTTTTCTTCCTTTCTGTATTTTAAGTTAGATAGATGCAATTTTTTTTCTACTTTCAGGATAAAAAGTTTATCAATTCTTTTCTAGAATTCATATGACTTTTTTCTTTTGAGTGGTTCTCTGATTTATTTGAAACTTATCTTGTTAGATACAGTGAAAAGTTGAATCATGTTTATCTTTTCTAAATGTTATGTTGATATCATTTACTGAAAAATCCATCTTTTCCTCACTAATTTAATTGACTACTTTCACTGTATTTCCATATGCACGTTTAGAGGTGGACTGTTGGAACTACTTTAATTAGTGAAAGGGTAGAATTTAGGAAGGAAGAGAATAATAATGACTTTTGAGATCTTGAAAAATAATTTCTTAGGGGACTTTTGATACATAAGAATGGTTGAAGATTATCTATGAAAAGTATGTTGTGTATATTAGGTTTTCAGTAAATTCCTTCTCTCCCTTTTTTATCTTGTAGCACCATGTATGTTTTTGGTGGTTTCAACAGTCTCCTTCTCAGTGATATCTTGGCGTTCACCTCAGAACAGTGTGAAGCACACCAGAGTGAAGCTGCTTGTGTAGCAGCAGGACCTGGTATCCGGTGTGTGTGGGATACAGAAACAGCTCAGTGTATCTCCTGGGAATCGACCACAGAAGAACAAGCCATAAAGTTAAAATCAGAATGTTTTTCCAAAAGATGTATGTTTTTCTCCACTTAAAATTTAATTATAGATTTAATTTTTATTTAAATTATGAAGGAACTTAGCACATGTACACTTGTTGTTCATGTCATCATCTGTAATTATTTAGTTTTACTTGTAAAAACTGTCTTTGGGTATTTGAAAGTTGTTTGGTAACATATTTACAGTAGATGAAAATATGCCATGTGGCTCCTAGAAGTTCTTCGCAAATGACAGAGGCAAAATCTTCTTGGTATTTCATAGGCTTTGCACCCCAACTCCAGAACCTGGCTGCATTTGGCCTAAGATGGTGTAGAATTTGTTTTGATGATGAGAATATTTTGTGTTCTTAGCCCCACATGGGGCTATGAGATTCTTGAAATGGGCTAATAAGATGGAAGAAATGAATTTTCTTATCTTATTTAACTTTAACTAAAAACTACATGTGTGTAGGGATGCCTGATAGGATTATGGGGTATAGCATTAAGAATGAGAGTAGGTGGGTTAACCCAGAAAAACCATGTTAAATTGTTCTGGTGGGTAGAGACAGACCATCCTTACAAAGTAGCTCTTATATTAGCTCTTGTAGTTGGGTACAACAGTGAGAGGGAGACAGAAAGTTACTGAAGTCAGGCAGTGATTTCAGTTTCTGTAACTTTCCTTCATCTTGCTGAGGATGAACAGTGATCTCCACCGTCCTCTAGGTTTTCCAGCCTCCTTTCTTCATCCTACCTGCTCAGCTTCTTTCCCTTTCCCTCTGACATAGAGTACAGAACAACACCATGAACTAATATATAAGAAGATCCTTTAAAAGTAGAAAGAATATCTCTGCAAAATATGTGTTCACATTCATTAAAGTGTGTTGGCAGTTTCTTGCCTAGAGTAGGATCAGTTACAGAGGCAGTTTTACTTTCCTGGGTTGCTCCCAATTAAGTTATGCAAGAGCATGAATCCTTGGTATTTTCTTTTCTTTTTTTTTGGCTTCTTTTCTTTTTTTTTAATGGAACTGAGAATTAAACTCAAGACCTCATGGTTGACAGGCAGGCACTGTGCCACTGAGCTATGTCCCTGGCCCTGAAGTATAATCTATAACATATAATGTATACTATATAAATGCATGATGTATAGATATATATATTGCATAGAAATATATATGCCATATAAATATGATATGTAAATGAATGTCATAAAATATATACCAAATGTGAATATGTATGTGATCTATAAATATACATCATATATGAAAATGTATACCATGTATATAAATTTACAGTACCTTACTAAAACATTTAAGTTGTCCAGGATGGGTTTGAGTTTCTTATGTCACCTTCCCAGAGTGCTGAGATTATAGGCATGTACCATCACACCCAGCTCAGATTGCACTCTTGAATTCAGGTGTATATACACAAAATGTTCAACTAAGGTCTACTTTGAGGATCTCTGGCACTCTACTGCCTGTGCCCAACTAGCCTTGCTTTTGCACCTGGGAAGAATGGCACAGTCTCTTGCATTGCTTTCTTCTTTTTGCTCCTAGAAAGTTTCCTGTATATATTCCATTACAGTTTTTTTTGTGCAGAAAAGTATTAAAAAAACCCAGACTTGGGCCAGCGAGATGCTCAGCAGTCTAAAGCACCTGCTTAGGCAACTGTGGTTTGATCCTCAGCACCACATGCTGCGCCAGCCCCACCCCTAGGGCAAGCTGAGCTATAAATAAATAAACAAACAAACAAACAAATAAATAAATGTCACTATATCTTATAATTGTTAATTTACCTATCTTTGCTTTTTCACTTTTTTTTTGCTTTCTTTTGTACAAAACAGTATTTTTAAATATTGCCTATTTATTTCTAAGTCCTATCTTAACCTGAACATCCCAGTACATTTCTTTCAAATTTCACTCTTCATTTTACTTCTCAACTACTGTATTATTATTATTTTAACTATGTCAGATTGTCTTTAACAAAAGCTGTTATAGTTAATAAATTTTTTCTCTTTATAGCTTTTGACCATGACAGATGTGACCAGAACACAGATTGCTACAGCTGCACAGCCAACACCAATGACTGCCACTGGTGCAATGACCATTGTGTCCCCAGGAACCACAGCTGCACAGAAGGCCAGGTCAGGTGCTGTTTCTCAAGGTCATCATAGAGGCTAGAAAAATTCTGCTTGGATTTATGTAGAAGTTGAATGTATGGCACAATGATCCAGAATTATTTTTAAGTGGGATATAAATTTGGATGTTATTATTGCTCAGCTTTTGTTTTAGGGAGGGATGCTCTGTGCATCCTGATTCCAGAGATCTCACACTAGCCAAAATCTATGTGTATGGTGTAACAGAAGAAGGTGATAGTGTTGTATAAGGATGGTTAGCCACAGGAAGGGGCAGAGGTGCTGGCTGTGAGGCTTGTAATACTGAGCTCATTCCCCTGCATAAGGTTTTGGGAGAATGTGAGGATTTGAGGCAGGTATGTGTTGGCCTACACTGAATTGTGGTGATGATAGGCCTTACAGAATACTACTGTCCTTTTTATATCTTGGCTCAGCATAACTTCAGTGCACACTTCTTCCTCCTCCTCCTCCTCCTCCTCCTCCTCCTCCTCCTCCTCCTCCTCCTCTTCTTCGTCTTCGTCTTCGTCTTCGTCTTCATCTTCATCTTCGTCTTCTTCCTCTTCTTTGTCTTCCTCTTTCTCCTCTTCCTCTCCCTCCTCCTCTTCTTCCTCTTCCTCTTCTTCTCCTCCTCCTGTTCCTCCTCCTCCTCTTCTATTGGAGATTGAACCACACACTCGTACATTTTAGGCAACCAGTGTACTTCACCTCATAATTCTTTTTATTTTATTTTGAGACAGGATCTTACTAAGTTACCCCAGCTGACCTCAGATTTGCAGCTCTTCTGCCTCACTCATGAGATTACAGGTCTATGTTAACACACTTATGTTTTGTTTTTTTCTGGTACTGAGGATTGAACTCAGGATCCTGCACTTTCCAGGCAAGTGCTAATTCTACTGAGTTATCTCCCTGGCCCAGCACGCTTAGGTTTTTGATAGCTAATTAGACTTTAAGGTGGCCAACTTAATACTGTTTGTAAAATATGAAGTTTTTAGATTGTTAGGAGAACACTTAAAAAGCAGTGAGTTTAATATTTTCATTCATAGGTAAGCAGGTGATGTACGGCATTTTTAAAAGAGTAGGTTGTTTACTTGCTTAGTAACGGCATGTCCTTTATTAGCAGAACACTCCACTGCATTATTTCTGCCACAGTGCATCTACATCTGCATCTAGCTATCTTTCTTTGCTATTTGTTCCTCAGTTAGACTTTGTGGTCTTCAGTATCCTATTAGTCTTTATCCTGAGTTCTCTGAGTGAATTCAAGACAAAAGTTTTTATTTTCTGTGTTTTAGATCTCCATTTTCAAGTATGAGAATTGCCCCAAGGATAACCCCATGTACTACTGTAACAAGAAAACCAGTTGCAGGAGCTGTGCCTTGGATCAGAATTGCCAGTGGGAGCCCCGGAATCAGGAATGCATTGCGCTACCTGGTAAGCCTTATAGTGACACCTTATATGTGGGTCCGCAATTCCAATCTAGTATTCAGAAGTTAGAAATGTGTCTTATGTCCCCACCATATCCTGATGAAGCCCCTGTCGTTCAAATCACAAGGGTCATTTATCTTTTCAGTAATTTAAACTAGTAATATAATAAAAATAGTTTTATGATTCTTAAAACTTTTTCTTCTTTCCACTTTGTAAAAGAAAACATTTGTGGTATGAGCTGGCATTTGGTTGGAAATTCGTGTTTGAAAATTACTACTGCCAAGGAGAATTATGACAATGCTAAATTGTCCTGTAGAAATCACAATGCCTATTTGGCTTCTCTCACAACCCCGAAGAAGGTGGATTTTGTCCTTAAGCAGCTTCGAATGATGCAGTCATCCCAGAGCATGGTGAGTTAACATCCTCAGAACTTCAGTTTCTAGTACTCGCCTTTCTAATGAGGGCCTGCTGTGGATGCATGTGATGTGCATGGTCGGAGGAGGAATGCTAATACACTGTTGTTCTCTACTACCTTTTTTCTTATCTTAAAATTTTTAATATTTTGTAAATTTTTGATAGTCATATCCATTATAAGATACACAATAGTCTTTAGGTTGAATATATATATATATATATATATATATATATATATATATATTCACAGACTCTGCTGACTTCACTAGACAATTTCATACCTACTTTACCTCTAGGTTCTGTTGGAAGTGGAGAAAGAGTATACAGCTAATTAGCTAGAGTTTTAAGTTAAGTGCATCTCTGAGACTTAAGGTGTTATTGTAATATATAATATCACCAGGGCCAGCCAGATAGCTCAGTAGACTAAAATGCCTGCTTAAGCAAAACACAGGAACTGGGATTTGATCCTGGAACCACATGCTGTGCCAGCCTCAATAATGGAGCACACTGAGACATGGATTGAGACTTGGCATGGTGACACACGCCAGTAATCCCAGCATCTGGTTGGGAGGCTGAAAACAGGAGGATCGCTGTGAGTCCAATCTGTGTAGTGAGACTCTATAGACCTCGTACTAAACATATATATATATATATATATGTATGTATGTATGTATGTATTTCCCCACCATTACCACTAGGAAGTCCATATGGGTCTTTCTTAGGCCAGGCCAACCCAAAGAAAAGGGCAGCTTCTTGTTAAAGATTTTTGAGCTTGGAAAGGCATGTTCCCTTTCCGCTCCCACTCCTGCTCCCACTTTCGAGCTCTTGGAAAACTTTAAGAGTTATCAGTAATGATCACATAATGTGATTAATAATTACATTTTGTCATTTTTAGTCCAAAGACTATGAACTATGTTCCTACCTTTAGTTAATTACATATTTATGTCACAAAGCTCTTCTAGCAGGTGAGCTATGGCACAAAGAAATGTGGAGGAAATGTTCCTGTCAAGTAGACAGGAACTGGGGGGAACACAGTTCCTTGGGTGGAGCTATATTCATGTCAGTGCAAACATGTGGTCTGAGTCCTGGCTATGTATAGTGTCTGTGTATCGCCTAAAGGGCTGAGACTGCTGGGAGTACCCGTATTTTATTTTCCTTTTTCCCAGTGTAACTTTGATATACTGTGGACATTTAGATATTGGTAGTGTATTATTCTTAGTCTGCTTGCCTCCAGGGATACCAGGGCTACATTTGGTATTTTATGATATTTTGGTAGCTTTTTCAACTTTTATAGTCTCCACTGAAGACTGTGTTGTTTCTTCTGAGACCCCAAATGTGGGACCTCCTGGCATTCTGTCTTTGTCTATCAGCCATGATTACTTACTCCCTCAGGAAATAAATGGTAGGCTCACAGCTTTTATACTATACTACGGTCTCTTCAGTGACACAGGTTTACTAAAAAATTGCCTGGTTAGAAAAATTTAGTTACCTCAGGTGGCCACAGGTGCTTCTCTAGTCTTTCTCTTTCAGATTTCTTGACTTATGGGTCTTGAGTAGTCTAGTCTGTTGTGGCACCTTTAAAGCAGAAATTTACAATGTTGTCTTAAGACTAACAGATGTGACAACTAGAGTACAATGTGCACCCACAGCTTTAACCTTAAATGTGGCAGCATGTAGAGCCTAGCTATGTATTAATAAACAAGAATGGGTACCCATCCTGACCTTGAGGGCAGAGGCTAGGTAGTAGAGCTGGAAATAGATACCTCTTGAAGGTGGAAAAGAGAATTGGAATGGAGAAGAGGCCAAGCTTTCTGCGTATTGGTATACTCGTATGAAAGATGGAGAGACTGAAAAGAGGCTGAGTAAGTTGCAGGTGAGTGTGCATGCAAGCGTGCGTGCGTGCGTGTGTGTGTGTGTGTGTGTGTGGCTGGCTGGCTGGTTGCTCTGGGTGTATGGTGAGGAATTGCAATAACAGGGCTTCAAGAAGAGACCAAGTCCTGAGAGTTGTTGTACACAGTGCTAATGGCTTTGAATTTTATCATGAGTGCAAAAAGAACTTATTAAAGGATTTTTAAAGAATTATTAATTTAATGACCTTACTTTTAAAAAATATATTTCAAAGGAAATAGGGAAAATATTAATAATAAATATAAGAAAATAAATTCACTTATTGTAACTAAAAACACCCCTGTGGTGTGTTTTTTTTTAGGTCTTTTAATAGGCATGTGTAATTTCCCCCTGAAAAATGGAAAGATACTGTACGTTTTATTTTTTAACTATCCAAATTAGAAATATCTTTCATTTTTGGGGTTAAACTTCATACTTTGATTTTTAAAAATGTTTTTAAAATAACAATAAGGAAGACATTTAGGGAAGTAGGTACAGACTGTCTGGGGCTCACTGCTGTGTTAGGTTAGTGCCATGTTGGATGCATAGAGAAAGAAAGTGTGTGTGTATAGATAGAGTGGAATTGAACCAAATGTTATTTGACTTACAAGGAAAGCCTGCCATTTACAATAATACAGATAAACCTGGAAATAAGTGAAATAAGCAAAACACAACTATTACATGATCTCTAAAACAACTTTAATGCCTGGAAGCAGAAAGTGGAATGGTGGTTGCCAAGTATAAGAAGGATGAGGTTTGGGATAGGGAGATCTTGGTGAAAGAGTACAAAGTTTTGCCAAGATGAGTAAGTTCTTGAGATCTAATTATAATATGTAGATAATATTCAATAAATCTTAAAATTTATTGGTGCTTAAAATTTACGAAGAAATTACATTTTAAATGTTTTCACCATATATGTGCACATAGTAATAAATATGTAAATTAATGAATGTGTGATTATGGGAATCATTTTACAATGTAAACATATGTCAAAACATCACATATTAAGTAGTTTTGGTTTTTTTGTTTTTTTTTTTTTTTGGTCAGTTATACCTCAGTAAGTCTGGGAAAGAAAATTTTAAGGGCTGAGTGGTACCTTCTGGCTAAGATAGGATTCTTGAATTATCTGAATTGGCCTTGACTCCACATAGGCTTGGATAGTGATCTGAGGATCGATCAACATCTAAATTTCTTCATAAATATTAATAAAATAATTTCATGTATAAGTGGACATTTAAACCAAATTTGGGGTGATCATTTCTTTAGCATTTGTCATAGAATGTAGCATATAAAATCAAATTTTAGAATTTGATTATTGCTTTGCTATTGCTCTCTGTAAGCTTTTCATTATTTTCTCTGAGCTATATTTCTGTCATCTGTAAAATGGCCATATTAAAATGATGGTCTATTCTAAACTACCATGAGTTTGGGAAGTAGGAGGTTTTCCTGTATCTGTGGAATATCATCTTAGTGGCTTGTAACTAGATGCCTGTTTTGGTCAAGACATTGGTTGTTTTCACAGTTGTGCCTGTTTTTCCTATAGTCCAAGCTCATCTTAACCCCATGGGTTGGCCTTCGGAAAATCAATGTGTCCTACTGGTGCTGGGAAGATATGTCTCCATTTACAAATACCCTACTGCAGTGGATGCCGTCTGAACCCAGTGATGCTGGCTTCTGTGGAATCTTGTCAGAACCGAATAATCGGGGATTGAAGGCTGCAACCTGCATCAACCCACTGAATGGTAGTGTCTGTGAAAGGCCAGGTAAGGACAAGGTGAATTAGGTACTCCAGAAGTTGATTGAGGGAAAAAAGGTGAGGCATAATAATGTATTGAGATGATTGAAATAATCATGAAAACAGATGAGGTATTCATTTAAAGCATATTTCAAGCATAACTTAGAATTTTAAAAGAAAAATAGTCAGTTTCTGACCAGTTTTAGCCCTAAGGAAACAAAAAATAACATTATTCAAAGACCCTGAAGTTCTAATTAACATTGAGATGCATTGGTTTATTGACCATAAAAAGTATTGAGAATTGTTCTGAAAGGCAAATAGCCCAGTGTTGACAGAGAAATGTTGTGGAAGAAAGAACAAAAATTTAAGCAAGTCACTGACATGGACAGTAATCAGAAACTGATCAGATGGTTTGAGTAGCTTCTCAGATTTGCTTCTAGATAAGACTAAGTTTAGGCTCCATGAAGGACTAGAATCATCCTTGGTATCCTGCAGACAAATACAAGACCAGCTGCTTCTTCCCTTCAGGGAATGCACATGCAGTAGGGGGAATTGTGGATTATGTTGGAAGGCAGGATTCTATGTATGTTGTGGCCAGTTTTAGGAAAATAAACACAGGAAGTATAGAAGAGAATTCCTAGCATTCTAGGAGTCACTTTAAAACAGGATTTCTAAACTATTGTGGGGAAGCCTGTTTGAATCCTAAATGAAGTGATGTATTCTAAGGTCCCTCCCTCTAAAATTACCAACAGGAGATTACAAATTCAGGTAGGTCATAAAACCCTGAATGTTCATCCCAGCTCCCCCATATTCAAAGAGACAGCCCTATTTTGTAGAAACATTCTCTTGTTCCTCCATCTTCGTCCTCTAATTTTTGAAGGAGTTAATTTTTCCCAGCTGCCTAGTATACTTGACTCAACTGTCCATGAAGACTCTGAAATCTTGTTTTCTTTCTCATGTACCTTAGTGCCTAAATTGATCTCATGGTAAACTGAAGGATCACAATCTGTATTTGAAAAGTCTTTGCCCTTAGCTGGCATGGTGGGTGATCTCTGTCCATTTTGGGTTTAATCCTCAGCAAACCACAGTGCCAAGCAGTGCCGGATACCATGTGCCTTGCGGACAGCGTGTGGGGAGTGCACCAGCAGCAGCTCTGAGTGCATGTGGTGCAGCAACATGAAGCAGTGCGTGGACTCCAATGCCTATGTGGCCTCCTTCCCTTTTGGCCAGTGTATGGAGTGGTACACGATGAGCAGCTGTCCCCGTAAGTGGAAAAGGAAGCAGCCTGTGTGGTGAGACAGTGCTTGATGTGCTCTTGCCTTTGAAAGTGTTATGATTTGAACAAGTTGGATTTTACCTTCTGTCCGTTCTCTCTAGAGGCTTTTAAGCTAGTCCTGCTTAATGAGAACATGCATACAGTAAAGCACAATGACATAAATAAATAAATATAGGATAGACCAAGGAGTATAGAGAAACTTCATGGTCGTATTGTTTAACCCATGCAATGTCTCCAATCTGAATCTTTAATTTGTAAAGTAAGTGCTTCTCAGTAGAAATATTTGAGATCCTGTCCCTCTAGCATCCTGAGATTGAGTGGGGGCGTGGAAGGGCTGGCCAGGTAGTGGATTAAAGTGGTTTAGGCAGACACAGGTTCAATCCCCATGTGTGTCATGCCAGCACCATCCCTGGGGCCCATTGAACAGTGACTAATACTGGGCGTGGTGGTGCACACCTGTAATCCCAGTGCTTGAGAGGCTAAAAACAGGAGGATCACTACAAATCCAATTTGTGTAGTGAAACCCTATAGATCCTGTACTAAATAACTAAAAAAATAAAAAATAAAATAAAAGAAGACAGGACAGGTTCCTTATTAGGTATCAAGCAAAACATTTGTTGCATTCTTTGAAATTATCTTATTTGAATAGTTACTATAAAATAGTAATTTTGACTCAAAGAAGTTGCACAGTCTATTAAAGGAAAGGGAATTTAAATATAGTGAGTTCAAATCTACCTGTGATAGTGAATTATAGTTTGTGGTTTTTTTTTGTAGCTGAAAATTGTTCTGGCTATTGTACGTGCAGTCACTGCTTGGAGCAGCCAGGCTGTGGCTGGTGTACTGATCCCAGCAATACTGGGAAAGGGAAGTGCATAGAAGGCTCCTATAAAGGACCAGTGAAGATGCCTTCTCAGTCCTCTACGGGAATCATCTACCCACAGCCCCTTCTAAATTCTAGCATGTGTATGGAGGATGGCAGATACAACTGGTCTTTCATTCACTGTCCAGGTAAGATGCTACACTGTGTATGCTAGGCAAGCGCTCTGCCATTAAGCTACATTCCCAGCCCCTGTCTCTTTACTTTCTCTCAGTAGTATTTTATAGTTTTCAGTGTACATGTCATACACTTATGTTGTTACATAGTTATATAAAATCTTTTGTTCTTTATACAACTGTTAGTGGGATTATCTAGTTAATTTTCTAATTACACTCATATGTAGAAACACAGTTGATTTTTTTCATGTGAGTCTTGTGCCATGCAACCTTGCAGTACTTATTCTAGTTGTTTTGTTTTAGTGAATTTCTTAGGATCCTTTATGTGCTGTCTGATACTAAAGCTAATTAAACATTCTTTCCAAACTGAATAACTTTCTTTTGGGAGCATTAAATCCCCTGGCAAGATATTCTAGTGTAATGTTGCATAATGTGGTTAAGGGGTGGGTAGCATCATTGTCGTATTCCTTTTCTTAGGGGAAATAATTCAGTTATTCTCCATTAAATATGACATTAATTTAGATGTTTCATTCATGCCCTTTATTAAGTTGAGAATGTTTTCTTCTGGTTCTAGGTTTTTGAGTTTTTTTAATGTATTTGATTGTTACAGGTTCTCACTACACAGCTTGGACTCATAGTGATTCTTCTGTTTTTAGCTTTCCCAGCACTGGGATTACAGGCGTGTGCCGCTATGCCAGGACTCTGTGGTTGGCCCAGCCAGCCCTGGGGGACAGGGCTGGCATGGCATGTGGTACCAGGAATCGACCCAGGGTCCCTGCACTTGCCTAAGCTTGTCCAAACAGGTGCTTTAGTCCACTGAGCTATCTTGCCAGCCCCTGCTTCTATTGTTTTGGGGGGTTTTTTGGTACCGGGCATTGAACTCAGGACCTTGTGCTTGCCAGCCAAGCACTTATTCTACTGAGCCGTTTCCCCAGACCTAGTGTTTTGAAGATTCTTGTCATGAGTGGATATTGAATTTTGTCACATGATTTTCTTGTGTCTTGAAGTGATCGTGTGGCTTTTTTCTTTATTTTCTCAATACCTTGTATTACATTAATTAAAAGATATTAAATCAGACTTGTAGCTGGGTGTGGTGGTGCATGCCTGTAATCCCAGCACTCAGGAGGCTGAGACAGGAGGATCGGTGAGAGTTCAAGACCAGCCTGGGCTACAAAACTGAGCTCAAGGCCAGCCTGAACTGTACAGTGAGACCCTGTCTCAAAAAGACCAAAAAAAAAAAAAAAAAAAAAAAAATCAGACTTGTATTCCTGAGACACAGAACCCATATAATTATGATGTGCTAGATTTCATTGTGTGCTAGATTTCAGTTTGCTAGTTGGGGACTTCATGTATAGTCATAAGGAATGTAGATTTGTAGCGTTCTTATAATGACTGTCAGATTATAGTATCGGGATAGTATAATACTGACCTCGTAGAGTGAGTTGGGACATATTCCTTCCTCCACTGTTTACTAGAAGAATTAACTAATTGACATTAATTCTCCTTTAATATTGATAAAATATCAGTTCTTGGAGTTCTTTGTAGGAAGATTTTATTTATTTAGTCTTTTTTTTTTTTTTAAAGACAGGGTCTCGCTATGTAGTTGAGAGCAGCTTTGAACCACTTTATAGCCCAAGCTGCCCTTAAACTCTCAGCAGTCCTCCTGCCTCAGCCTCCCAAGTGCTGGAATTATAGGTGAATGCCATCACACCTGGCTTTGTCTTTTTGAAACAGGGTTTCACTATGCAGTTCAGGTTGGCCTTGTGAACCTGCTTTATAATACAGTCTGACCTGAAGCTCAGAGACTCTCTAGCCTTAGCCTCTTCTGAGTCTGAGTTACAGGCATGAGCTGCCACATCTGGCCCCAAATTTTAAGTTATTGATATAATCTTTTTATTTGTTGAGTTTTTCTATTTCTGATTGGGTCAGTTGTTTTTGTTTTTGTTTTCTGGTACCGGGGATTGAACTCAGGACCTTGTGCTTGACAGGCAAGTGCTGATTCTACTAAGTTATTTCCCAGGCCCTTTGAGTAGTTTTGATAATCTGTGTTTTCCTAAGAATTACAACTTTTAGCCTTATATATTTTGTTTAACCTATGCCTAGTTGTGTTTTATCTTTCATATTTATAAGAACTCTAAATCTCTTTCAGAGATTTCTTATTTTTTGGATGGAATAATTGAAGCCTCTTAGAATACTAAAAATTAGATAGAATATTTTATTCTCATATTTCTTATGTTACCATTTTCTTCAGGGCTGGTTCTTTGCATATGTATCCTAGTAGATCATGAAGGCTGAACATTGTCTTATATGGGAGAGCCCTCAAGGTTGATAGCATTTATAAAAGACCATAGATTTATCAGCACTGGCCAGAAGTTGGGTGTGGTGAGCCACTGTGTAGGTGCAGTGTGAGGTCCTGTCCAGTTTTCTCTTCACACTGTTGTTTTTGGGCTCCTCACCATTTGAACAGAGGACCCAGGCACACACTTATGATTGTTCCAGGTTCCTCTCCCCCTTAAGTGCTTTGGCAACGTAAAGATACCTGGTGTATTGCCTTGATTTTGATACAACCTTTCCTTTTTGTCTCATACTCTTTTCAGCTTACCCTTATTCTGAATTTTCTATAAGTTCATGGAGATTTTTTTTTTTTTTTTTTTTTTTTTTTTTTTTTTTTTTTTTTTTTTTTTTTTTTTTTGGTGGGACCGGGGTTCAAACTCACGACCTTGCACTTGCCCAGTAGGCATTTGTGCCTGGGAGCCATCTTCATGGAGATTTTTATTTTTATTTATTTATTTTTGTCTTTTTGAGACAGGGTCTCGCTATGCAGTTGAGGCTGGTCCTGAGCTCACTTTTGTAGCCCAGGCTGGTCTCGAACTCGCATCAATCCTCCTGCCTATGCCTCCCAAGTGCTGGGATTACAGGCGTGAGCCACCACGCCCGGCCTTCATGGAGATTTTTAAAGAAGAAGAGAGAGAAGTATTTTTTAAAAATCTTTTTATTTGAACAAATAAAGGGTTTTTGCCTTGTTTTGTTTTTTGGTAAATGATTTTGTATGTATAGCATGATTTGCCCTTTGCTCATTTTCACAGGAACAAAATTTATGCCCTGTAAAGTTTAAGTCATTTAGGGGCAGTCTTTTTAAGTCATAGTTATATAAATTCTATATGTTTAAAATACCTATTAGGATGGGTGGCTAACAGAGGAGTAAACAGAACACCTGCAAAGCTAGGAATATTTGCCAGGATGGTGAAAAACTACATCATGTTGACCAACTAAGACACATGACCCAGTCTTCTGCTTACAGTTGATCAACTCTGCAGTACATATCCTGCACAACTGTCCTGAGTAACCCTGAGAGGTCCAAAATGTGTATGCTTTCTAGTTGCAAAGTCCCATATGCAGCAGGAGCTTTAGTGATATTACCTCTGGAAATGTTTGTGTGTCTATATAAAGAACTGTTATAGTAATGAAAATTCATAGCAAAGCCGGGTGTGGTGGCACATGCCTATAATCCTAGCACTTGGGAGGCTGAGGCAGGAGGATTGGTGCAAGTTCGAGACCAACCTGGGCTACAATGAACTGCACAGCAAGACCCTGTTTCAAAAAGACAAAAAAAAAAAAAAAAAAAAAAAAAAAAAAAAAAAAAAAAAAAAAAAAAAAAAAAAAAAAAAAAAAAAAAAAAAAAAAAAAAAAAAAAAAAAAAAAAAAAAAAAAAAAAAAAAAAAAAAAAATTCAAAGCAAAATAAACATTAGAATATAAAGGGATAGTTAAATAGCTTATAATTCATAGAAATCATCTTGCTATTTGTTTTATGATAAATGAAGTAATTTAAAATAATTTTGATCTAGGTTAAAATATCAAAATTGAATATTAATATGAACAAATTGTAAAACAGTACAGGAAAATAGTGGAAGGAAAGCTATTAAATATGAGTGGTGTTCTCTGTAGTAGGATTGTCTATGACTTTCCAATTCCTTGTGTTTTACAGGCATACCATCATAAGCATGTGTTATTCTTTATAATGAATAAAAACTATTTTCATTATTGATATTTTTATCTTATTTCACAAATTATTTCTTAAGTGTTGCATGTTTTTTTGTTTTTGTTCTGTACTTTTGGGTTTTGTTTCTTTTTGGTTTTTTGAGTCAGGGTCTTACTATGTAGCCAGGCTGGCCTTGAACACACAGTGATCTTCCTGCCTCAAGTCCTTAAATGCTGGGATTATAGGTGTGTGCCATCACACTTGACCTCAGTCTTTCTGTGTATTCCTGGCAGGCTTTGATGTGCTCAAGTGATCCTCTTGTCTCAGCCTGCTGAGCAGCTGGGGCTATGGGCACATGCCACTATGCCAGTTTTAATAATTTTATATTTAGAGGCAACAAAGAACCCTCACAAGGGCCAGCCAGGTAGCTCAGCGGATTAAAACGCCTTTTTAGGCAGGCACAGAGACTGGCAGAGATTTGATCCCAGTGTGCTGTGCTGGCTCCACCCCCCCCCTCCCAGGATGCACTGAGACAGCTATTGAGACAGGGGGTGATGCCTGCAATCCCAGCATTTGGGAGGCTGAAAATAGGAAGATCATTGAGTCTGATGTGCGTATTGACACACTGTAGACCCTATAGTAAATGCAAAAAAAACAAACAAAAAAAAAAACTTCACAGATACAAATAAATGTTGTCAGACTTACACCACTCAGCTCTGCCATGGGAGCGACTTCTCAAAATTCTTTCTTTTCAGCTTGCCAGTGCAATGGCCACAGCAAATGTATCAACCAGAGTATCTGTGAGAAGTGTGAGAACCTGACCACTGGCAAACACTGTGAGACCTGCATATCTGGCTACTATGGAGACCCTACCAATGGAGGCAAATGCCAGCGTAAGTTACACTGGTCAGGTTTACTGGTAGAAATCAGGTGGAGGCAGTGTTTCTACTAGAATGGAATGTCTTGAAGGAAAAAGCCACTTGTTTTTGGATGCAGCATTTCTTATTAAGTCTTACTTGTCAGGAGTTCAGCTGAGCTAGAAGAGAGCTGTGCCATTGGGTTCTAGACTCCTATGTTAAAAAGCTGGTCATAAAAGAGTTAAGGCTTTCATCACAATCATCAGTGGTATAAGCAAGGGCCCCAAAACAGAGAAAGGGCTGACTTCCTGTTCCTTTCTCTAGTCAGGGTGGAGAAGGATCAGGGTATATGGAAGGTCAGGGTCTATGGAGGGTCACTGTGGGTGGAGGGTTGGCGCTAACAGTAGGATGTCATCTCACCATGGAGGGAGCCTTGTCAGCAGCTCTGCAGACTCAGATTGTGGGGAAGGAGAGAGGAAAGAGGTAGGAATGAGGAAGTCTCTGGCACTGAGTCAGAGTGAAGAAAGTATTTGCAGGGTTTTTTCTTTTTTCCCTTAAAGTGACCTCTACTTGAGGCATGAGATTAAAACTCACAGGAGTAGATAGTGGGGCTGGCCATGACTGCAGGTCCTGCTGCTCTTCTTGTGTCTGTGGTTGGGAAGGCAGCAGCCCTCCTGAGATTATCATGGAAGCCTCTAATGGCCTGCAGATGGGCTTGAAAAACCACATGTTAATCAGGAGCTGTACTCCTCAATATTCAAATATATTTTAAAGATTTAGATAGTCCTCATTTGTGTCAGTTAAAAAACTGCAAGCTATGAGGCATTTAAATTATTTTTAGACTGTAAGTTATGTTTTTTAGAATGACAAATGTCACTAAAGAACAAATTTTTTAAAATATTTGTTCTAGTTTCCATGTGGCAAATATGACCTCTCTCGTTGAAAGACCCCATCAGGTTCTTTTTTTTTTTTTTTTTTTTTTTTTTTCTCCAATCAGGTTCTGAGCAGGAAAAATAATTAATGAATGGTGCCTCTGCCTACTCCTCAGATCCTACCTCCAGACTCCTTAACATGTTCTTCATTACCTGAATAGGACAATGGTGATCTAGCTGTATGCCCTTTAATCTCTCTTGGATTCAGTTTCCTCATCTGTAAATTGGAGTTATAGGTGACTATTGTAATTAAAGCAGTCAGAACAGTGCATTTTGCACAGTCAACAGTCAGAAAATGTAAACAATGACTATTGCCCTTTGATGCATTTGCCACTATTCTGAGGTAAAATATCCTGCTTAGTTCCTCAAGCAGTAAATATGTACAAGGAAAAGTATGCCAACAGACATTTGAGACATGGGTCCCTATATTATTCTCAAGGTCAGGCAATCTGCCAGGCATTCACAGTGAGATGCAGCCAAGCTGGGAGCCACATCCAGTAGGTACTGACCTTAATGACTGGTGTTGATATATCTCCAGGTGACGATCCCCAAACTTGTACATCTAGAATGTCATATTTTCCTTTTTGATATGCATAAGGCCTTAGTATAGTTGTCCAGAACTTAGGGCTTATTTTATTTTTTGAAGTTCTAAGCCACAATAGAAAGTATAGCTTTTTAAATGTCATAGATGGTACCAAGTCTTCAATGTTTTCCTCTTACAATTATATAGTCATTAGCAAAGAATAATAGCTAATGTTGTATTGAATGCTTGAATTGGGGGGCATTGAGACAAGGTCTTGTTATGTAGTTCAGACTGGTCTTGAATTCACTATGTAGCCCAGGCTCACTCTGAACTTGCAGTGATCCTCCTGTCTCAGTCTTCTGAGTACTGGAACTATAGGTGTGTACCAGCATACCCATTTTGAATGCTTGATTTTTTTATTTTGGTTTTGCTATTTTAAAATTTTTTATTTTATTAGTACATGTATGTGGAGTTTACATTTATCTTAGGGAATAGGAACATGTGTATAGCATATCTTGATTCTTTTTATTCCCCTTCACATCCCTGCCTCCCTCCCTCCACCTCTAGATTCCCCTTTTGTCATTTTCATTATTATTATTTTTTAGTTCATATCTATGACATATAATGTTTACATTTATTGAAAGTACATGTATATGGCACATTTCAAATCTTTTACATACTCTTCCCATCTCCACCTCCCCTTGATCTTGGTTTCTTGGGCTCCTTCCCATTTGCAAAGCGTCTGTCTCTCCGTTTCCTTCTCTTTTTTTGCAGAACTGGGGATTGAACTCAGGCCCTTGTGCTTGCCAGGCAAGCACTTATTCTACTGAGCTGTCTCTCCAGCCCTTCCCTCCTCCCCCTGTTTCCTTCTGTTGAACCTGTGTTTTGCTCTTTATTTATACTTTGCACTCCAAGGGGAGATATCATGCAGTAGTTAAGCTTGTGTGTCTGATTTATTCCACTTAACTTATTTTCCAGGTGTGTTCATTTTCCTGCAAATATTTTAAATTTATCTTTCCTTATAGCCAAGTAGTTTTCCATTGTGTATAGTAAGTCTTTTATTCTCCTCTTCTCTAGGCTCCTGAAGTGCTTGCTGTGTTTTAAGTGTCATACATGTATTATCTGCCTTAATCCTTGCAATACCACTTTGAGATAGGAAGTGTTACTGTTTGCATCTTATAGACAGGGACATGGAGACTCAGAAAGGTTAAGTAGCAGGTTCAGAGTTACAGAAGAGCTGAGCAGAGGACACTGGATGCAAACCTCTGCTTTTTTTTTTTTTTTTTGTATGGAAGATTGAACTCAGGACCTGGCACTTGCCAAGCAAGTGCTTATGCTACTGAGCTATCTCCTTGGCCCAGGTCTCTGCTTTTTGTTGAAACAACGGCCCAGCCTCCATAGCAAAGCAAAAGTAGAACATATATTTTTGATTCCAGCATATAATAAGCTGGTAATCTCTGTATTGTTCTGGTTTATAGGTTTCTTGAGTGATTTCTTTTTTTATCCATAGAATGATTTTAAAATTACACTTCTTCAGACTGATAACTAATTTATAAGTAATTTATTAGTAAGAAAACAATGTAAAATGGAAAGATATTGTGCACAAAGAACTTCATTTATTATGACTGGAATCAGATGTACCATAGCACATCCATGTATGATGGATGAAGACAGAGGTGTTGAGCAGGAGGGAGAAGGAGTGCTTTCAGTAAATACAAAAGAGAGGTAAGGAGAAGGATGTGAGTGCTAAAGGACCTTGAAATAACCCACCTTGCAGTGGGTGTCCCTCCCAGTTCTCAGCTCCTGTCATTCAAAATCTGAAGCAGAAGGCAGCCTCCTGCCAGAGAGCATTCCCATCTCAGAGCGTCTCTGCTAGCACAGGGCATCAGCACCTGGCACATAGAAGATGTTTTGTAAACATTTAATAGAGCCGGGCGTGGTGGTGCACGCCTGTAATCCCAGCACTCGGGAGGCTGAGGCAGGAGGATCGATGCGAATTCGAGACCAGCCTAGACTACAAAAGTGAGCTCAAGGCCAGCCTGAACTGCATAGCAAGACCCTGTCTCAAAAAGACAAAAACAAACAAACAACAAAAGAAAATTTAATAAACAGATGAATCATTTTATAAAAGAAAATCCAAAAGGTCAAGAGTTATTGCTAATTTCTCTTTCTTCCTGCCCTTTGACTTTGGTTTCTTTAATGTCACCTTTGCATTATTATTTATTAGAAATAAATCATTAGTTAAAAAATCCTGAATCTTCTTCACTAAATACTGTTGTTTTAGCCTGTCTTTCCAACCAGACCCAATGGAGACAATTATTTGTTTGGGGAGAAAGTCTGTGAAGTAAGAGTAAGCCAGTTGTGACTTGTGCTCCCTTTCCTCCTCCCAGCATGCAAGTGCAATGGGCATGCGTCGCTGTGCAATACCAATACTGGCAAGTGCTTCTGTACCACCAAAGGCGTCAAGGGGGACGAGTGCCAGCTGTGAGTACCACACCCTGTACCTAGAAAGCTGCCATCTCCCTGGCTGGAAGGGCAAAATCACTAGCTTAGCTTATTTGGCCATGGTGCTTCACCCAGGTCTTGCCCTTTTTCTCACACTTTCAAGCTGTCATGCTTGCCTTGGTGGCTTTGTAAAGAGGAAAACCAGGTTTGCTGGTATTTGTCGATGGTATTTGTGGGGAGATTAATAATTCTTTTAGGTGAAACCTTTGGAGAATTTATGTTCTTTTTAAATAGAATAGTTTTTCTGAAGAAGATAGTTTTTGTTCAAATGGGTGAACACTTTTGAAAGGTTTTTGTTTTTGAGGTAATTCTTAGTATTTAGATTTCTCTTGCTTATGTTTATAAAGAACAGGATCAATTTATCCAAGGAGGGCAGGAAAGAAGTGAAAAGTGAATATTTGAAAAATATTTCGGGGGACACCCACTCGGGACCACCTGCCTGTCCATCTCTTGGACAGGAGCTTTCTTTCCCTCAATAAATATGTTCTGCTCATTGAAAACTATTTCAACTGTTGAAAGTACAGTTTTCATTATAATAAAACAGGGTCTATATATACTACTTTTGGGCTTATCTCGTGTGTTCTTGCAGCTGCTTACCCGTTGTATCCATTGCTTTTGTATAGTTGGTGGCATACACTGTTGGACAATCAGCATGGAAGTCCCTGCAAACTCCCCTTAGTTCATCAGTCTGAAGAGTAGTAAAAAATGTAGTTATCATGACTCAGAACCATTTGTCATTTACATGAGTCTCTGTTATTGAAAATGAATGTAGAAGCCAGGTGTGGTGGTGCACGCCTGTAATCCCAGCACTCGGGAGGCTGAGGCAGGAGGATCGGTGCGAGTTCGAGACCAGCCTGGGCTACAAAAGTGAGCTCAAGGCCAGCCTGAGCTGCATGGCGAGACCCTGTCTCAAAAAGACAAAAAAAAAAAAAAAAAAAAGAAAAGAAAAGAAAATGAATGTAGATTTTATTTCAAGGAGAAAATAATTCCATTTTTTTCTTCTTCTAGATGTGAGGTAGAAAATCGATACCAGGGAAATCCTCTCAAAGGAACATGTTATTGTAAGTGTTTTTTCCTCTTCTTATTTGTAGAAACTCCAAACTTTTTCTTTAACATGGTTTAGGAACAGTAAATGCTAGAAGAATACAACAGTGACAGCAGAGCAGAAGCTGTGAAAGTGTCCCACTATTTTAAGTACTACTTTTGATTTACTTGTGGTTGTGGTTCATGTTGATGTGACTATAGAAGATAGGTGGGGACAGTGTATAGACATGAATCCCTGGATTTCCTTAGGTTCTCCTGAATCTTTCATAAGGCAGTACCTGACTGAGGTTTTCATTTCATATTTCAGGATACAGAAAAGAAAAAGAATTGTTAAAATATCAATGAAGTTTCATCACCTCTTTAGGAACAAATAATATAAAATAAAATACCAAATAATTACTTGAAGTGAAAGGTGAATCTGGCCAGGTGACCAGGTTCTTACGGGCAAATGTATTTCCTTCCTGTATGAGAATCCATATGGTGGGCCAGATTATGTAATGATAGAAAATGTTTGGCATATCCAATTGTGTACCTGCCATATCAGGCTGATAGCATTGTATTTGTGTTCTCAACATTCATGTGTACCTGGAATCTACATGTGACAGGAAAAAAAAACTTCTTCATGTTGACTAGGGAAAAGAGTTCTTAGATGTGATTTGCAAGATATAGTTCATGAAAGAAAAGATCAATGAGACTTCAGGAAAACTTGTATATTAAAAAAACTATCAAAAGGTAGAAAACAAGCCAAAATCTAGAGAAAAATATTTGTATTTACGAAAGAGTATTTTTAACCAGTGTCTTGCTAACTTGCCAAGGTTGGGTTCAAACTTTGCAATCTTCCTGTGTCAGCTTTCCAGTGTTGAGGGATTATGGATGTGTGTCACTGTGCCCAGCTTGGACAGTCTCTTTTGATGTAATATTGAAATTAGAGAACTAGTCATTGCTTAAAGGTTCAAGTAGGAAGGGAAAGACCCAGTACAATTTGTCATCTGGCCCTTTAAGATCTGTTTATGGGGTTAAAAGCCAACACCAAGCTTCAGCAAGAGTTTTTAAAAAACTGGAACCTTCCTGCATTATTTGGGAAAACCAAACAGTTAAACTTGGCAAGAATTCCTCATCTCTCCCTCCCCCAGATGCTAGCACTCACCCATTTCTATTTTATGTTTCTATAATTTGACCATCCTGGGTATTTCATCTAAGTGGACCATGTGGTATGTGTCTTTTTGTGAGTAGTATTATAATTGTTGTAATGCTGTCATTCATGTTATAGCATATGTCTGAATTTTCCTTGTTATCGCTGAATAATTTTTCATTGTACTACATAGCATTTTGCTCATCCATTTATCCATTAGTAAACACTTGGGTAGCTTCCATCTTGTGGCTGTTGTTACTAATGCTACTGTGAACATGGGTATACAAATACTCACCTTAGACCTTGCTTTCAGTTTTGGTAATATACTCATAGGTGGTAGTTGCTAGGTCATACAAAAATTCTGAGTTTAATTTTGAGGAGTTGACATACTATTTTCTGTTATAGCTGTATGATTTTCCATTCCTATCAGCAGTGCACAAGTATTTTGTTTTTCTGAATCCTTGCCAGCACTTGTTATTTTTTGTTTTTATTTTATTTTATTTTTTAATGGTAGCATTCTGGTGGGAATGAGATGATATCTCATTGTGGGTTCTGTTTCCATTTCCCTAATGAGCAGATTGAATAATATTATTATGCATATTATTAGTATTATTGAGTAATGGTAATATTAATGGTTAATACTAATATTAATATTACAGGTATTATTATCTTTTCATGTGCTTATCAGCTATTTTTGTATCTTTGTAAAAATGTTTGTTAAAGGCCTTTGCTCATTTTTCAGATTTTTTGTTGTTGGTATTGAGTCATACAATGGATTTTTTTTTTTTTTTTTTTTTTTTTTTTTTTTTTTTTTTTTTTTTTTTTTTTTTTTTGTCTTTTTGAGACAGGGTCTCTATATGCAGTTGAGGCTGGTCCTGAGCTCACTTTTGTAGCCCAGGCTGGTCTCGAACTCGCACCAATCCTCCTGCCTCAGCCTCCTGAGTGCTGGGATTACAGGCGTGAGCCACCACGCCCGGCCATACAATGGATTTAAAAAAAAAAAAAAAAACAGGGTCTTGCTGTTTAGTCCAGGCTGACTTTGAAGCACTAGATAGCCAGACTAGACTCAAACTCACAGTGATTCTTCTGCCTCCACTTCCCAAATGCTAGGATTATAGGCATGCCCACCAGTAGATTGCCAATTCTGTTATAAAGACACATTACAATAGGTGTATAATACCTGTGTTTATTTTTTAGAATATTTCTATTGATGAGCTACTAATTTTAATTTTGAGTTTTATTTTATTTTTATTTTATTTTTATTTATTTATTTATTTTTTTGTCTTTTTTTGAGACAGGGTCTCGCTATGCAGTTGAGGCTGGTCCTGAGCTCACTTTTGTAGCCCAGGCTGGTCTCGAACTCACACCAATCCTCCTGCCTCAGCCTCCCGAGTGCTAGGATTACAGGCGTGCGCCACCACGCCCGGCTATAAATTTTGAGTTTTAGCATACTAAACAATAAGTATTTAATAGGAAAAAAATCCAAATAAAGTATTGAATTTTTAATATTTATCAAAAAGCATCAGAATTTTCATTAGTTGTTTTTTGGTGTGCAGAGTCAAAAAAAAATAACAGCAGAAATGAATTCCTGTATGAACTACAATGAAAATACCAATAGACTTCTGCAACAGAAATAATCTTTGCTTCAATTGTCACACCAGAGTAGTCTTCACACATGACAACTACTATGTGTCCTATGCTCATGTCTCACACTGACAGCACATGTACATAGCTTTCCTTACCTGTGTAGCAAGCTGGTCTTGTCACTTCTCTTGTCTTCTTTTTTCAGGAGCTCCTTACTGTGTTGTATACCAGCACTTGGCAGGAAAATGAGCTAGCAATAAAATAAAGTATCAAATATGTAATGAGTGCTTAGAATAGACACCCTCATTTTCATAGCAGCTTTTTACTTACTTATAAACCTAAAAGATAACATCAGAAATAAAAACCCATGTGAACAATATAAATACAAACGAAGGCCCACCACAGCAGTAATATTTGCTTCTGTCACACCCAAGGCAGTCCTCACACAGATAGCTGCATCTCCATGCACAAGTATTGCTTACATGGATAGCACAAATGTTTTATTTGCCTGTCCTTTTTTCTCAATTGCAGTTAACATCTTTTTTGGGTTCTCATGTTGTCTTAATAGGTCTTTGTGATGCTGTACCTGCTGTTTACCTGTCAGCTCACGATTCTCCTCCATAATTTTTTGATGTAGTTCCCTGTGGAGAAACATTTTGTTCTTCCTCTGCTATAAATGAGCTCTTAGTGGGGCTGGGGAAATAGCCCAGTAGAATAAGTGCTTCCCTGGCAAACGCAAGGGCCTGAGTTCAATCCCTGGTTCCTCAAGATGAATGAATGAATGAATGAATGAGCTCTCTTAGGGTGAGAGAAATAGCTCAGTAACATAGCGCCTGCCTGACAGGCACAAGGTCCTGAGTTCAATTTCCAATATCAAAGAGGAAAAAAAAGAAAGAAAAAAGAGCTCTTATGAGTTCTAGTCTTAGTCCTTTATGAAAGTTTCTTGTTGTTTTTTTTTTTTTTTTGAGACAAGGTCTTGCTATGCAGTTGAGGCTGGCCTTGAGCTCACTTTTGTAGCCCAGGCTGGTCTCGAACTCGCACTAATCCTCCTGCCTCAGCCTCCCGAGTGCTGGGATTACAGGCATGAGCCACCATGCCCGGCTTGAAAGTTTCTTTTTTTATTTTAAAAAATCTTTTGTTTGTTATTTATTTGGTACAGGGTCTCACTGTGCAGTTCAAACTCGTAGTGATCTCTCTATCTCAGCCTCCCCACCATGTGCTGCTACCAGGCCTAGTTTCTGTGGCTGGCATGGCATGCTTTATCAGGGTTCTTGTGCTTGCCAGGCAGACACTTAGAACACCAACCTATCTCCCCAGTCTAAAAGTTTTTGTTTGATATATTGTACTTGTTTTCTTTTTAAACTGACAAACTGTTTATGCCACATGTTTAGGATTGTACTCCAGACCTAAAGTCAACCATTTTTCCAAGGAGTCCTGGTTTCTGTCACACTGTCATTTTAAATTTTTGTATCTTTAAATAAAACCTAGCATATAGAAATTCAGCTAATATTTGTAGCCAAGGAAGATTACAGCCAAAATCATAAGTCGGACCACAACAGGAGGATTTGATGGGTATCTCAAATGAAGTGACACTGCAAAGAGACTTGGTTGGTTTTAGAGGTCTATTCCATTTTGTTCTGTTTTAATTTTTTAAATATGCATTTCTTTCTTTCCATAGATACTCTTCTCATTGACTATCAGTTCACTTTTAGCCTGTCCCAGGAAGATGACCGGTATTACACAGCCATCAATTTTGTGGCTACTCCTGATGAAGTAAGATTTTTAAAAAGTTTTTCAATGTGTATAAATGTGCATGGCTCCTTTTCTGGGTCATCATGGATCGGGCCTTAGCAACAGTCTCAGAGTGGAATGCATGGGTGATCTTTGGAGGCATAGGAAATGTTACAATCTACATTTTATCCTCTTTTTATCCCAAAGGCAAGAACATGGTTGTAATATTTGTCAGGATTTGATGGTGTACAGACTGGCATTGCCTCCACACATACTTGTTTTGCCTAACAGCCCATGAGAGCAGATGGCAGAGAACAGACCATAGACTTTAAAATCTCCCATAAACAAATAATGGATTAAAAGAGACCCCAGTGACAGAGGTATAAGCAGACAGCAAAGGAGGTGGCAGAGTTGACCCCTTTCTCTTAAAATGAGTCCTAGCCTCATTAGGAGGTAAAACAACAAAAGTTTAGTTGGATCCAATAAGCAGTGACTAGAAACAATTTAAATGGTCAGAATGAGTATTTGAGGTGCAGATTTATATCTATAGCCATTAATAATGCAGCCCAAGCTCCAGAGATATCACCTGGTGAGAGAAAGCAGCTGGCATAGTGTGGCATTTTAGTGCAAGCTTTCCAAGCATAAAGAAACATCTGTGTAGTTTCACTTCTTTCTATTCTTCTTGATGCTGGGATAAAACCAAAGGCTTTGCAGGTGCTGAGCACAAGCTTTACTGAGCTGTACCCCAACCCAGTCTCCTTAATGAAATAGTCGCTCAGTATCTACTTTTGTTTAAGGAAATTTTACCACACTTGGTGGTAAGCTACTTAGGAGCTTCTGTGGTGATTTCTTCTCAATGGTATACCTGAAACCATTTACTATCATAAATTTCTGTTACAATAAACATGACAAGTATTACATGGAAAATAATATGGCAGTAACAACACATATTCCTTTATCAACGAATGTTATTAATAAACATTAGTAGATCTTTTTAAAAAGTGGTAAAACAGATGGGTCTGGTGGCACATGCCTGTAATCCCAGTACTTGGGAGGCTGAGGCAGGAGGATTACCTCAAGTTTGAGGTTTTCCTGAGCTACCTAATGAGTTTAAGGAAGTCCAGACTGAACTGCATAGCAAGATCCTATATTTAAAAAAAGGGCTGGTCAGATAATGGACTAAAGTACCTGCTTTAGGGAGATGCAGGGACTGGGGTCTCATCTCCAGTGCGCCGCGCCATCCCTAACCCTAGGGCTCACTGAGACAGACAGCTGAGACTGACCTTTAATCCTAGCTCTTGGGAGGCAAAAACAGGAGAATCACTAAGAATCTGATCTGTATAGTGAGACCCTGTAGACTCTGCACTAAATACATTTTTTTAAAAAAAAGTTCAAAATGTAATATGCTTATTTTCTAATATTTCATTTGAATAATAAAATGATACAATTTATTTCTAACCAGAGAAGTAATATTCTCAAGTGAATGACTTTATCTTTTGATTTATTTATTTGTTTTTATGTCTTTGGTACAAGGTCTTACTCTGCAGCTCAGACTCATAGTGGTGATCCTCCTGTTTTCAACCTCCCTAGAGCTGAGATTACAGACATGCACTACCATGCTGGTCTTGGTGGCTCAGGGGTGCAGAAGGCCTGGCATATAGTGCTGGGGATTGAACCTTGGTCCCTGGGCTTGTCTAAGCAGGCACTTAATCCACTGGGCTATGTTGCTGGCCCTTGAATGAATTTTTAAAAGTAGAACTGTGACTTTTAAAAATGTTACTGGAAAAACTAGATTATTTGAGTGACCATGTTGACTGGAATTTTTCTAAAAGGAAGTAGGAGCCAGACATGGTGGTTTACGCCTGTAATCCCAGTACTTGGGAGGCTGAGGCAAGAGGATCAGTGCAAATTCAAGACTATCCTGGGCTACAGAAGTGAGCTCAAGGCCACCCTGAAATACATAGCAAGGCCCTATCTCAAAATAAATAAATAAATAAATAAATAAATAAATAAATAAATAGGAAGTAGGGAAAGTTCGATGTATGTAATATGTTTTTGCTATATTTATAAGCAAGTGGTTGGAATGCTCAAAGCTTTCAGGATATAATTAATTTTTTTTTTTTTTTTTTTTTTTTTTTTTTTTTTTGAGACAGGGTCTCACTATGCAGTTCAGGCTGGCCTTGAGCTCACTTTTGTAGCCCAGGCTGATGTCAAACTCACACCAATCCTCCTGCCTCAGCCTCCCGAGTGCTGGGATTACAGGCGTGCGCCACCACACCCGGCAATGTTTAATTTTTAAAAATAAACAAGCAGCGTAGAATTAGCAGGGCAGGGAATGATAATGACAATCTTTGAACCTCTCTTCATTTCAGTTTGTCTTATGACAGAATATTTAATATAGGTACCTAAATATGTGCACTCTATCTTAAAAACAAAGATTTAAAGTTTATTGATTTTTCTCTATGAAAAGAATTGTTGGTCATGTGCTAAAAGTAAATATTAAATACAAATAAGCATTTGAATTGTCCTTGCAAGAGAAAGTGATATTTTTCTCAATAAATAAAAAAGAAACCACTCATAAAGAGCTCACTTTAAAAAAAAAAAATGTTTAGCTGGGCGTGGTGGCACACGCCTGTAATCCCAGCACTAGGGAGGCTGAGGCAGGAGGATCAGTGCGAGTTCGAGACCAGCCTGGGCTACCAAAGTGAGCTCAAGGCCAGCCTGAACTGCATAGCAAGACCCTGTTTCAAAAAGACAAAAAAAAAAAAAAAAAAAAAAAAAAAAAAAAAAAAAAAAAGTTTTTATTTTTAAAGAGAATAAAAAATAGTAAAAGAAAATTGGAAACTATGCAGAATTTCAGCAAACAAAATGATAGGAATTCAACAGTGGTTGTTATATTGCATGTTGTTGTCATCAAATTAGTTTTTCAGATTACCAGATATAAGCATACAGAATTGGTTAAAAAAAAATAAGAAAAGAAAAAAAAAATAAGCATTAACTGCTCCTTTCAGTAGGCCAGCAGAAAACAGCAGTACAATTATACAAGCTATCCTGCATATGTATGTGCATGCATATATATATATATATATATATTTCTTTTTCCCTTCATTCTTTTGTTTTCCTCATCCCAGTTGTTTCTTCCCTTTCTTTCTTTCTTTCTTTATTTATTTATTTATTGTCTTTTTGAGACAGGGTCTCGCTATGCAGTTGAGGCTGGTCCTGCGCTCACTTTTGTAGCCCAGGCTGGTCTCGAACTCGCACCAATCCTCCTGCCTCAGCCTCCCAAGTGCTGGGATTACAGGCGTGAGCCACCACACCCGGCTTTTTTTTTTTTTTTTTGTATTTTTGTTTCTTCCCTTGAAACAGTTTCCCTTTCATAGTATTGATGGTACCTTTCAGACTTTATGTACTCTTTCAGTTTCTTACAGTAGGGAGACAAAATGATGTTTATACATGCAGATATGATTTGTTTTACTTACGAGTGTGGTCTCTAGTTGCATCCATTTACTTTTAAAAGCCCCGAGTTTAGCTTTTTAATAGCTGAGTAATACTCCACTGTGTAAAAATACTTCTTTTTTATCCATCTCTCAGTTGATGGGCATTTGGGGTTGCTTCCAAGATTTAGCTGTGACAAATTGTGCTGCTATAAATATGAGTATACATATCTCTGTGGTATGTTTTCAGTTCTTCTGGGAAAATACCCAGGAGGGGAATAGCTGGGTTGATAGGGACCTCCAATCCTACCTTCTTAAGGAATCTCCACACTGAAGAACTCACATTTTGAAAGTGGTGTTTGCAAGTGTTTCCATCTTCACTGTTCTGTTTTATAGTAACCATCACAGCACCACCCTCACAAATCTGACTCTTCTGATCTTCTTAGAGGTTGATTGGGGTTGGTTGGTTTTTTGTGGAGCCAGGATTGAAAACAGGGCCTCACACATACCAGAGAAGCCTGCTAACTCTGGGTAGTCCAAGATTTTTTAAAATAAAAAATTTCAGCATGATTGGATACTTTTATAAAATCTAATCTAATTAGTTTGCAAAAATAATTGTTAGACCCCAAAAGAAGATTTACTAGCCAAATTTCAGTGAAAATTAAAACTTAGTATTATGATTTACCTAACATAGACAATAATGTCTTCTTCCCTCTGGCTTAACAGATTCTTCAGAATTAACTTTTCCAGTTTTTTTTTTACATTAAAATCAAAATAAAGGGCCAAAGAGATAGCTCAGTGGTGTAAGTGCCTCCCTAGGTAGCCACAAGAACCTGGATTCAATCTCCCATACCACATGCTGCACTGCCCTGCCCTAGGCATGCCAATCCCACCACCAAGACTGGGAGTGGTGGTGCTCACCTGTAATCCCAGCACTGGGAGATGGAGGGGGGTGTGAAACAGGAGGATCATGATGAGTCTGGGCTGCATAGTGGGACCTTGTACCAAATATATAAATTTTTTTAAAAATCAAAATAAAAAATAGACTGGCTCTTTGAATTGCTATATTTCTAAGGAATAAAAAAGATCTTCAGAAAAAAATCTTCAGAACTAGGAAAGCATACTTTAGTATTAGTCATACTTTGTTGTAAATAATATTTTCAGTGAGGGAACTATGTTTTAAATTGTGAATGAAGCCCTGACCAACTGGCAAGCGTGCAGGTAGGACCTCTTTGCCTGTGCCCCCACACTGTCACTGGAACTCTGCCCTCACCCAGAGCTTGTGACTGGCGGGCATGTAGGCTGGAACCTGCACCCTGGGTTACCTCACCCAGAACCCAGCTCTGGCATCTGCTGCGGAACACTGCAGCAGAATTCCCTGCAGAGAGGTTGAGGGTCAGACCCTATCAGCTAACCCAGGAGCTGAGCATCTTGCCAGCGGATCACAGCAGGCTCTCCTCCAAACACTGCAACAGGAAGAAGCTGAACACAGCAGCCAGACCCCGACAGGCACGTCTGGACAAGATCAAACTTGGTAGAACCAGATGCAGATTTCAATAGGTGCTAACAACATAACTTCACCAAAGTTTTGCACCAAGGGTCAAAGATCACTGCTATACAAAGTGATAAAGACAAGGAGCAA
>PVJA010006017.1:52881-75776 GCA_004027025.1 Myocastor coypus
AAAAAAAAAAAAAAAAAAAAAAAAAAAAAAAAAAAAAAAAAAAAAAAAAAAAAAAAAAATTTCTGAGTTAATAGAGTCTGAAGTAAAAAAGCAACTGCAGAAAATTATAGAGGGAATCAAATCAGAAATAACCTCTGAAGTTAAAAAAAATAGCATCTGAAGTAGCAGAATAACTGTGGAAAGGTAGAGAGGAAATGAGAACAGAAATAATCTCTGAAGTAGAAAAAAAAGGAAAACTATAATGAAAGACTTAGTAAATGCCTCTAAAGGGCTGGCAAGATGGTTCAGTGGTTGAAAGCACCTGCTTAGGCAACTGCAGGGATGGCAGTTTGATCCCCAGCACCACATGCTGTGCCAGCCCCACCCCCAGGGCAGTTTGAGCTGGACATAATATGGAAAAAAAAAAAAAATGCCTCTAAAGAAGACATTGATAAAAAGTTAGAGGAAAATTTTTAAAAAATGATAGAATCCTTGAATGAACAATAAGGAAGGAAATAGATTGCATGAAATAGTTTCAAAGAGATATACAAGAAAATAAAATCTCAATCATAAGTGAAGATAGAATTTCAGATCTTGAAGACACAGTCACAGCTAGTGAAAATGTAAGAAAGGATCTCTTAAAAACAACCAGGATGCAGGAAAAAATAATTCAACATCTGCAAGATGATGCAAAATGAACATTGTGAGATTAATAGGAATCAGTGAGAAAGAGTCAATACAAATGATATAAAAAAGAATATAGGCAGAAGTAATAGCAGAAAACTTCCCAAATATAAAAAAACAATCTGACATTGAGGTAACTGAAGCATACTGAACTCCAAATAACATCAAGCAGACTAGAAACACACCCAGACATATAATAGTCAAGATCCTAGAAATCCAGCAGAAGAATAATATACTAAAAACTGCTAGAAAAAAAGAAACAGATCACGTTTAAAGGGAAACCCATCAGAATAATGCATCAGAATAATGGCAAATTTCTCTTCACAAACCACCAACTTAAGAGGAGCATGGAACAGAGTGCTTCAATTCCTCCATGAAAATAAATTCCAGCCCACACTGCTATACCCTGCAAAACTCTCTTTCAAGTATGAGGGAGAAGTAAAATACTTCCATGACAAGGAACACTAAAGAATTTCATGATGTCAAAGCCAACCCTATACAGACTACTAAAAAATATTTTAGAGAGGCACCAAAATGACCCGAACTCTATAAATGAGACCAGAAAGAACTCACCAAATAGGACAAGCAATTAAACAGGAGAAAAAGGAGTAAACAGTAGTAAGTAAAAGACATATCAATCAGAAGTCAATACATTTCAGTTATAATCATCATAATATATGGACTCAATTCTCCAATTAAAAGAAATAGACTGGCAGAGTGGATAAGGAAGCAAAATCCAGCAATATGCTGTATACAAGAAACACATTTAACTCATAAAGAAACTCATAGGCTAAAAGTGAAAGGAAGGGAAAAAATACTATATGCCCCACCACTTAAAAAATAAAATAAAGCCAGGCGTGGTGGTGCACGCCTGTAATCCCAGCACTCGGGAGGCTGAGGCAGTAGGATCGGTGAGAGTTCGAGACCAGCCTGGGCTACAAAACTGAGCTCAAGGCCAGGCTGAACTGTACAGCGAGACCCTGTCTCAAAACGACAAAAAAAAAAAAAAAAAAAAAAAAGGGGTAGCAAGTCTGTTTGCCGACAGTCTACACTTCAAACCAAGATTGGTCAAATGAAATAAAGAAGGCCACTACATACTGGTTAGGGGAAAAATTCAAAATGAAGAGGTAGCACTCATAAATATATATGCACACATAGTGGGTGCACCAAGTTATATAAGACAAATCTTAATGGACATGAAAAATCTAATATCCAATACTACAATCTTAACAGGAGACCTTAACACCTCTTTATCCCAAAAAGATAGGTCAGACAAAAAATTAGCAAAGAAGTAGCAGATCTTGGAACAACTGGGCTTAGTGGGCATACACAGACTGTTCCACCCAACCACTTCTGAATACACATTTTTTTCAGCTGCACACAGGACATTTCCAAAATAGACCACATGCTAGTGGTTAGATCATGCTTAAGGATATGCGAAAAAAACAGATTATTTCCTGCATATTATCTGACCACAGGGGCCAGGGAGATAGCTCAGCAGCATAAGTTCCTGCCTGGAAAGTGCAAGGTCCTAAGTCCTGGTATGAAACAAACATACATACAAACAAACAAACAAAAAACCACGAAACATAAGTGTTCACTGGGTTTAAATATTGTCTGACCACAATGCACTGAAACTGGAAATAAATGACAAAAGAAATTATAAGAGGCCAAGAAATACATGGAAGTTAAACAACACCCTTCTCAGCAACCAATGGGTTACAGATGAAATTAAACAAGAAGTTAAACAATATTTACGATTTAATGAAAATTTGAACACCGTACTGGAATTTCTAGCATACAATGAAAGCAGTTCTTAGAGAGAAATTTATAGCTCTGAACTCACATGTTAAGAAAACTGAATGGGAACAAATAAATGCTCCCACATAGCACCTAAACCAACTGGACAAGGAAGAGCAAATGAAACCCAAAGCCCAAAGACAGGGGGAAAGTATAAAGATTAGAGCAGAAATTAACTCAACTAAGACAAAGAAAACAATACAAAGAATTAATGAATCAAAAAGCTGGTTCTTTCAAAGATTAAACAAAGTTGATAAGCTTCTAGCTAACCTCATCAAATAGAGGAAAGAAAGGACTCAAATTCAAGCAATAAGGAATGAAAAGGGTGAAATTACTACAGACTCAACAGAGATTGAGAGGATCATTAATAGCTACTTTCAGAATCTTTGCTCTCACAGAATTGAAGACACAGATGGAATGGACAGATTCCTAGAAAGCTACAAACTACCAAAACTGAATCAAGACTATATAAGAACTCTTAATAACTCAACAACAGCCAGTGAAATACAAAATGTAAGGAAAAGTCTACCAACAAAGCAAAGTCCAGGTCACCACTGAATTTTATAAGAAATTTACAGAAGACATAATCCCAGTGCTCTTCAAACTCTTTAGTGAAATTAAAAAGGAAGCAGTCCTCCCAAAATCATTCCTAGAGGCAAGTATTACACTGATAGCAAAACCAGAGAGAGATGCAACTAAAAAATAGAACTACAGGCCAATTTCTCTCATGAACATAGATGCAAAAATCCTCAATAAAATCCTCGCCACTAGAATGCAGCAAACCATCAAGAAGATTATACACCATGACCAGGTAGGATTCATCCCAGGGATGCAAGGATAGTTAATATATGCAAATCTATAAATATAATACACTATATCATTAGAGCTAAAGCCAAAAATCACATGATCGTCTCAATTGATGCAGAAAAGGCTTTTGACAAAGTCCAACACTCGTTCATGTTCAAAGTACTACAGAAAATTGGAATAGATGGCCTCTACCTCAATCTGATAAAAGCCATCTATGACAATCAAACAGCTAACATAATTATAAATGGGGAAAACCTGAGGTCTTTTACTCTCAAATCTGGTACAAGACAAGGATGTCCTCTATCACCACTTCTATTCATATAGTTCTGGAATCAGCTACAGTCATTAGACAAGAGAAAGAAATAAAAGGAATAAGAATAAATAAAGAAGAAGTTAAACTATCAGTATTTGCAGATGACATGATAATCTACTTGGAAGATGCAAAAAAACTCCACCAAGAAGCTACTAGAATTAATGTGCAAATTCAGTAGCATAGCAGGGTACAAAGTAAACACACAAAAGTCAATATCCTCTACACAGATAACAAACACACTGAGATAAAAATTAGAGAAACAATACCTTTTACAATAGCATTGAAAAAAAATTAAATACTTAGGAATTAACCTAACTAAAGAAGTAAAATATCTATTCAATAAAAACTACAGTACTCTGGGGCCCGGCGGGATGGCTCAGTGGTCTAAAGCGCCTGCAGGAGGCTGCAGGGACCTAGGTTCGATCCCCGGCACCACATGCTGCACCAGCCCTGCCCTTGGGGCAGGCTGAGCCGGCCATAAAAATGAGTGAATAAACAAACAAAGGTTCTGAAACAAGAAAAAAATAAAATAAATAAAATAAAAAAAATTCTAAAAAAAAAACTACAGTACTCTGAAAAAAAGAGGTACTAGAGGATTTCAGAAAGTGAAAATATATTCCCTGCTCCTAGATAGGAAGAATCAACATTGTGAAGATGGCCATACTCCCTAAATTGTTATACAGATTTAATGCCATCCCTATCAAAATTCCATCAACATAGCTCACAGACCTGGAGAAATCATTCCTAAAATTTATTTGGAAGCAGAAAAGACCAAGAATTGCAAAGACAATCCTGGACAACAAAAATAAGGCAGGGCCCGGTGTGGTGGTGCACGCCTGTAATCCCAGCACTCAGGAGGCAGAGGCAGGAAGATCGATGTGAGTTCGAGACCAGCCTCGAGCTCAAGGCCAGCCTGAACTGCGTGGTGAGACCCTGTCTCAAAAAGACAAAAAAAAAAAAAAAAGGCAGGAGGCATTACAATTCCTGACCTAAAGTTATATGCACAGAGCTACCGTGATAAAATCAGCATGATATTGGGGGAAAAAAAATAAACTTGAAGATCAGTGGAATAGATTAGAAGATGCAGAAGCAAATACAAACACACTCAACCACCTTATTTTCGACAAAGGGACCAACCATGTTTACTGGAAGAAAGATAGCCTCTTTAACAAATGGTGCTGGAAAAACTGGCTCTCTACATGCCGAAAACTAAAACTTGACCCAGGTCTATCACTATGCACTAAACTAAAGTCAAAATGGATTAAAGATCTAAATATTAAAAGAGAAACACTACATCTCTTGGAAGAGAAAGTCAGAGGAAATTTTGAAGAGATCAGGGTAGGCAAAGAGTTCATGGACAAACATCAAAATGAACATTTAACACTTGAAAGAATCAACAACTGGGACCTTCTCTGGCTGAGAATTTTTTGCACATCAAAAGAAATTACTGGGGCTGGTGAGATGGCTCAGTGGTCTAAAGTGCTTGCTTAGGAAAGCTTAGGTGGAGGCAGGAACCACGGTTCGATCCCTGGCACCAACCACATGCTTTGCCAGCTCCGCCCCCAGGGCAGGCTGAGCCAGCCATGAAAGAAAGAGAGAGAGAGAGAGAGAGAGAGAGAGAGAGAGAGAGAGAGAGAGAGAGAGAGAGAGAGAAATTACCAATAAAGTGAAAACAGAACCCACAAATTTTGAAAAAAATTTAATTAATAGGTATTCAGACAAAACTCTTTTATTAGAATTTTTAAAGAACTAGAAAACATTAAGGTCCCAAAATTCAAAGATCCAATCCAGAAATGGGCATCTGAGATGAACACACACTTCTCAGGGAAAGAAATTCAACAAGCCTATAAATACATGAAGAAATGCTCCACATCACTAGCCATTCGTGAAATGCAAATCAAAACAACACCTAGATACCATCTCACACCAGAAAGAATGGCTACCATAAAGAAATCAACCAACAGGGGCTGGGGAGATAGCTCCGAGGCACAAGTGCCTGCTGGGCAAGTGCAAGGTCGTGAGTTTGAACCCTGGTCCCACAAAAAAAAAAAAAGAAAAGAAATCAACCAACAACAAATGTTGGAAGCCAGGTATGGTGGGGCATGCCTGTAATCCCAGCACTTGGGAGGCTGAGGCAGGAGAATCGGTGCAAGTTCGAGACCAGCCTGGGCTACAAAAGTGAGCTCAAGGCCAGCCTGAACTGCATAGCGAGACCCTGTCTCAAAAAGACAAAAAAAAAAAAAAAAAAAAAAAAGTTGGAGAGGCTGTTGGGGAAAAGGAACACTTCTTCCCTGCTGGTGGGAGTGTAAACTGTTGCAAATGGAAAGTGTGGAGACTCCTTAAAAAACTAGAACTGGAAATCCCATTCAATCCAGCTACCCCTCTACTAGGAATTATTCCAGAAGAACTGAAAACATCATGTCATGGTGATATCTGTGCACCTATGTTCATAGCAGCACAATTTGTGATAGACAAATCTTGGAAACAACCAAAATGCCCATTATCTGAAGAATGGTTGAAAAAGATGTGGTATTTTTATGCAATGGAATATTCCTCAGCTATATAAATGATAAACTAGAAGAATTCATATGTAGGTGGATGTATCTTGAAGATATAAGTAAAATAAACCAGACCTACGTGTGTAAATATCATATAGTCTCCTTAGTGTAAAAACTCAAAGAAAAAATTGAAAAGCATAACACAGCTGAATGGAAACCAATTACTTTTTTTTTTTTTTTTTTTTTTTTGTCCTTTTGAGACAGGGTCTCGCTGTACAGTTGAGGCTGGCCTCGAGCTCACTTTTGTAGCTCAGGCTGGTCTCGAACTTGCAGCAATCCCCTGCCTTAGCCTCCCGAGTGCTGGGATTACAGGCATGAGCCACCACTCCCGGCTCTGGAAACCAATTACTTAAGCATTAAACAATGAAATGACTGCAAACAGAAACAATAGGAAATATGGCAGAGCAAAACTATGCACTTATATACACAGGATGAATCAGGTAATAGTCCTAAGAACCACCAAAGTATTTTTCACAGTGAGGATAGCAGTGCATAACACTAAAATTATGCCTGGATTGCCTGTTATTCTTGTGTTTTAAATTTGTGCTGCTTCTAATGTAATTTCAGTTACTGCTATACTCTGAATTAAATGATTGGCTTACAAGAAAACAAAAAAAGGGTATTAAATAAGAGTAAGAGACTAGGGAAAATGCCATAGGATTGATTGGCTACAATTTTGTACATATGTAGATTTCTAAATGTCTGTGTAAAAATCTGTAACTTTTCATCACATTGCATAGGGATTTATTAGAATATCAATAATTGATGGAAAGTACCAATTCCAAGTTAGGCGTAAGATGTTTGATATTCAGAAAGACAGTGATGTTAAGCTCAAGTATATATGTTACAGAGTAATACTATCATAAAGCTTCTCTTCTGGAGCGTTAAGAATGTAAGTTTATAGACCAAAAATTAGAGAAAAAGAAGGGCTACAAGGATTGCCAATATTTCGGCCCTAGCCCTTCAAGGTCAGTGAGGACTCAGGACATAAGAGAATCTGTACTGTAATATCCTATAGCTTAGTAGTTTCCCAAATTTTCTGTTCAAGGATATTATGGGACCACAGAGGAAAGGGATTGATGATATATAGTGTGCCTAAGGAGAGTCACCTGGAGAGAAATCATTCTCTTGGCCTTTCACAAAGAGCAAAATGGTAAAGCAATAGCTGTGACTCATCCAGACAGCTGACACTGACAACAGTTCTACAAAGCACTGTACATAATTTCAAAGTAAATCCTGAGGGAATTGACTGACCTTGGTAGATACAGAAGTTGCATGTTTTGTTATACAAGTCATGCTTTAACTTGGCTTTAAACACCTAGCAGAAAGTTCAGCCACAAGGCATAAACCATATAGCTACATTAGTATGCTCAGCTATAAAAGGCTTAAATCAACGACTTTCAACATTGTCAGTTCTGCCAATAATCCATTGTGAGTATGGGATACTGGACTATGTATATAACTACTTTCTCTTAGTTCAATGAGAAGAAATTTTTTGTACCAACAATGATTAGAAAAATTGTCATGTCTACATCCTGTGCTTTGTATAACTACTACAAGGACAACAATATACATTGTATCAATTATTGGGAATATACTACTAAAGTGTTTTGAAAATGTCACATTGTTATTATTAAAAATAAAAAATTATAAATGAACATAATTAAATTATGTTTAAATTTAATGTATTTCAGCTTTATATAATTTTTTTTGAGACAGGGTTTCATTATGTTCAGCCTCACCTCAAACTCAAAGCAATCCTTGACATATATATATATATATATATATATATATATATATGCTTTTTAAAAAGCATGTACAATTTGCAAGCAGTGGTTTTTTGGGTTTTTTGTTTTGTTTTGTTTTTTTGTTTGGTGGGACCAGGGTTCAAACTCACAACCTTGCACTTGCCAGGCAGACACTTGTGCCACAGAGCTATCTTCCCAGCCCTAGCAGTTTTATACTGAATCATAATCTGTGTACTCAGAAGCATATGAACTTAAGTTATAAATAGAAGTTGAGGCACTGGATCAGGTGTTGCCCTAGTAAACTTGAACAGCAGGTGTTTTCTCTGTGTGTGTGTGTGTGTGTGTGTGTGTGTGTGTGTGTGTGTGTGTCTGGGAATTGACCCCAGGGTGTTCTGAGCCACATTCCCAGCCTTTTTATTTTGAAACAGTGTCTCAATTACTGTTCTCTCATTGCCCAGACAAATACCCAACACTCAAAATGAGGGGAAAAAAGGTTTATTTAGCTCACAGTTACTGGACATTTCAGTCCATACTCAGCTGGCTCTAAGGTAGCATGACACATAGCAGAGAGCGACCTTTCATAGTAGCAGCAAAGAGCAAGAGTGCAAAAGGGAAGAGTAGCAGCAACAAGGGCAACAGAGAGCAAGCCTGTCTTCCTTAAGTTGCATTCAGGCTCTCTGCCCCAGGCTGGGTGCAGTACTCGCACTCATAATCCCAGTGGATTGAGCCGGGGGTGAGGGGTGGGGGTGGCGCACGCCTGTAATTCCAGCATTTGGGGGGCTGAAGCAGGAGGATGGGTATGAGTTCAACACTAGCCTGGGCTAAAAAAGTGAGCTCCATACCAGCCTGAACTGCATAGCAAGACTCTGTCTTTAAAGACAAAAAAAAAGAAAAAAATCCCAGTGAATCATGAGTTAATCAGAAACTCTAGAAGTCCTCTCGATGACTACTGAGGCTTTGGGGGGGACAACTAGACATAGACAGACAGAATCCTGCTTAATTGCCTGGCATAGCTTTAAACTTGAAATTCTCCTGCCCTAGCTTCCCAAGCATCTGGGATTATCACAAGTGTGCACCATCACACCCAGTTCTGTGTTCTTTTTTTTTTTTTTTTACAGCTGGTTCAGCCTGCCCTGGGGATGTGGCTGGTGCAGCATGTGGTGCCGAGAATCGAACTGGGATCCCTGCAGTTGCCTAAGCTTGTCTGAGCAGGCACTTTAGACCGCTGAACCATCTCCCTGGCCCTCTATATTCTTTAGTGGAAAGAAAATGAAGCTTTTTTAGGGTATAGTTCTTATAATAAGGAAAATTAATTAGCAGTTTTGCTCTTTTCTATAAGCATGAGTTTGTCTTGAGATTGTAAAACACTCTGTAGTTAAGGAATTTGAGGAGTAAAATTTAATTATTGCTTTATTTTAAAACCTGAAAATAGGCTAGGTATGGTGGTAAATGCCTATAATCTCATCACTTGGCAGGTTAAGACAGGAGGATCACTGCAAGTTCAGGGCCAACCTGGACTACCTAACAAGACCTTGTCTCAAAAACAAAAACAAAAAAAAATCTGGAAATAGTTATAATTAATTTTCTACTTATTTTCACTCTTCAGCAAAACAGGGATTTGGACATGTTCATTAATGCCTCTAAAAACTTCAACCTCAACATCACCTGGGCTGCCAGCTTCTCAGGTAAAGATGTTGCAAGTGGAGATGATAAGTTGGGAAAGGCGGGCTCTAAAGAGAAATGGGTGGCTTTAGACTGTACATTTGCTACTTAAAGGCTAACACAGGATTTCATAACTTCACAGATAGACTGGATTTGTTTGAATTATGGCTGTTACTTAAATACCCCATGCTGTTAAGCAAGTTACCTAAGCTTTCTGAGCCATTTGCTTTGTGTATGAAATAGGTTAGTGAAGAACACCTAACTGAATATTATGAGGATTAAATGAGATTTTTAGCAAATCATTCAATGTAATGCTTGAAATGTAGTTAATTTTCATGAAGTGGTAACTGTTTTGTCATTACCACTGTGTCAGTACCTTACAAAACAATTTGACTGGTGCAAAATAAGAACGTAAGCTTTATATACCACTGTAGGGTTCATCATATCTTAAAAGAGTATGTAAAATCTGGGGAAAATTCAGAAACCTACAATGACAGAGTTTTATGAAAAATTCTGAAATATTAGAGTATTTGGAGAAAGGCACCATCTCAGAACATGGTAAGACTTGCAGTGACCATATCAGCAGAGACATGACTATCTAGGCAGGTGGTGGCAAGCCTGTGGCACATGTGCCACAGCCATATTTGTTATCATTGAAAGTTCTAAAAGGTTCACCATCACTGCCATCATTGGGCTGGGCTGTAGACCCAGGCTTAACTCAAGCATGGGAGAAAGTTCATTTTGTGAGTCTATGTAGTCATTTAAGTTCCTGGCTGAGAGGAACATGAAAAACAAAATGAATGTCTGGGGATAGATGAGACTTAATACAGTGGAGATAATAGCAGAACATGGGTTACACTTGCCTGTACCTGCCATCAGGGGGCTGAGCGACCCCTTGAGGGCCTTCTTCCTTAGTGAAACTTAAGGCCACTGCTGGTTAGGAATTGAGGGGTGAGTCAGTAACCCTGGCACAAGGTCTGGTGCACTGCCTTGCAGGTGTAAAAGGAAAATGCAAAAGAACTAAGGGAATATGTTCCCAGAGGATGCAAGTGCAAGTTAATAGAACCCTGATGGTGTCTGTGATTTGAGGCTTGTACATCAGCCTGCCCACCTTCAGATTTCAACTCTCTTGTTTGTTTCCCATGTGCCCAGAGGCAAGCTACTAAAATTTTTTGGAACCTCAGTTTCCTAATCTGTAAATGAAGATATAAAGCTATTGTGAGGATTAAGGGAGACTGAGCTCTTAAAAGCATTTCTGAGACATTATAAGTGTTAAGTAAATGCTGTTATCTTCATTATTAATTAGATTCTGTCCAAAAAAGTTGCTTATTTACATTTTCTTCTTTCTAACAGCTGGAACTCAAGCTGGAGAGGAGATGCCTGTTGTTTCAAAAACCAACATTAAAGAGTACAAAGATAGCTTCTCTAATGAGAAATTTGATTTTCGCAACCACCCAAATATCACTTTCTTTGTTTATGTCAGTAATTTTACTTGGCCTGTCAAAATTCAGGTAAGAAATGCTTTCTAGCCTCATACATGTACAGATGGTGAAATTTCTCTAGGGAAAGACTAAATTTGCCAATTTGGAATTTGTGGTAAATGAAACTTACACTGTTGCTTTGCCTTGGACTTGTAAAATCTGTGCAGAGGAGTGCTGAACATCTGAACTCTGGGGAAGTGATTGTGCTAGGGCTGTCTTATGTCACCTGTGAAAAACTTTATAAGTACCTTTGAAAACAAGTTGGCGCCGGGTGTGGTGGCTCACGCCTGTAATCCCAGCACTCGGGAGGCTGAGGCAGGAGGATTAATGCGAGTTCGAGACCAGCCTGGGCTACAAAAGTGAGCTCAGGACCAGCCTCAACTGCATAGCGAGACCCTGTCTCAAAAAGACAAAAAAAAAAAAAAAAAAAAAAGTTGGCATATAGCAAATTTGGTAGTTACAGATGTACTCGTTTCTTCACTGAGCACTTCCCTATAAGAGCCAGTAATACATGGGGAGTTTTAACACTGGATGAATGAGGGGAGAAAGGAAATAAGCACATACAACCAGTGGAAAGTCTGTGTGGAAAGTGACCTAGGAAAAGATCCCCAAAACGCTATCATAGTGTAAGGCAGCAGAGGCAATGTAAGTGGCATGTAAGGGCACAGGCCAGGGCCTGTTTGTTTCACAGCTACTGTGCATGTCATGGTGTCTTCCCAAGGCTCAGGTGATTTGTGTGTTTGAATTGAGAGTTGTGAGCATTCCTGTTGCCTGCTGCAGCTTGGGTTGTTGTCAGTCTGCTCTTTTTTTGCTTCTGGAGGATTGGGTGCTCCTTCTGTCAAGACTTATGGCCCCTAGCTGGAAATGGTGGCACACACCTGTAATTCCAGCAGAGACTGAGGCAGGAGGATCAGTGTGAGTTTGAGACTAGCCTGGGCTACAGAAGTGAGTTCAAGGCCAGCCTGAACTGCACAGCAAGACTTTGTCTCAAAAAGACAAAAAAAGACCTATGGCCCCATCTGTCATGTCCTCTGAGCTGTTACCTCCAAACTGCCTGCTCCTTACCTCCTTAATTTTTCGTGACTGTGGAGGAAAAGGATGAGAGGACTTGGAAAGACTGGTTCACTTTTAGGCATAAAAATTTGGTTATTGGACTGGGGCTATTTAATATAACCCACTTGGGAAGCAAATCAGCACTACTCAGCCGGAATGAGTTTGGAACTAGTTCTGGTGGTCATAACCTCATGCCTTGAGACTAAGAGTCTTTTCCTTTTTTGGAAGTGGAGGACAGGAACTGTTATATTTGTTCTCACAACCCTCTCTCCTTTTCCTTCTAGATAGTCTATAGATTTGTTCATCCTCTGGTCTGCTTTGCCCTTTATTCTTGTGCATTCTTTGCTTCCTTCCTCAGTCTTATAAATGAAGACCACATTCTCTCTACTCACCCTTTGGCCCACAGCAATCTGACTTCTTCCTCACCCCACCAGAAACTACTTGATCTCAGTGAACTCCAGTGATTAAATTCTTCAGACCCCTTTTCTTTCTTGCTGTATAACTCTCTCCTCCCATTTCTTTTTTTCCTTGATTCTCTGGCTGGTCTTTAAGGAATCCTTTCCCTTAGCTACTGAGGCTGTGTACAATTGAGGCCTTGGTCCTCTTCTCCCTTCCCACTACATAGCTGTCTTGGGTGCTTCATGTCAAGTGCAGGCTCTGTGGTACTGCTTCCACAGGAGCACCACACCAGTGTTCTTGGCTGCTGCCTAGACATCTCTGCCTGGATACTCACAAGCCCTGCATAGTGTGGGGCTGCTTTTAGGATATTACCCCCAAACTCATTAAAAAAAAAAAAAAAAACTTACTTTATTTTATTTTTTTTAGTGAACAACACCACTATTTGTGCTATTGTACAAACCAGGCTAGGAAATTATTTGCATTGTTGGCATAAACCCAACTTGGAATGATATTATTTTCCTAATGTACACATTACTGAATTCATTTTGCTAATAGCTGAATTAGAACTTTGTGCCTGTTTCATGAGTGGTAGTAATTTTCCTTTCCTGTGCTTGTTATGGTGTTGATACCAAGGTAAATGAATCTAACCTCAAGTAATTATAATTTTCTTTCTTATCTCTAGAAAAGATTAGACTTATTAATCTCAAGTACTTGTAGTCAGGCATGATACTGTGCACCTATAATCCCAGCTTTCAGGAGGCTGAGACAGGAGGATTATGGTGATTTTCAGGCCACCTTAGGCCACATAGTGCACTTGAGACCAATCTACACTATATAGTGAGATCCTATCTCCTAATAAATAAATAAACAAATCAAGTGTAAAGCCATTTAATTCTAGTGTTTTATTTATGGAGTTTTGTTTTCTAAGTCAACTGAGGAGGTTTGGGGCTTTCTTTTCCTATTTGAGTCACTTTTGATATTTCTTTCCTGATATATATATTTCCTATATTTCCAAATGCTGTAAACTTGTCCACACTATTTTCTGTTCTTCATAGCGTCCATCCTCTTGTAGCCTTTTTGTACATCAGCATCTGTCACAGCATTACTCCCATTATCCACATGATGGAAACAACCCAGATGTCCATGAATGAACGAATAAAAATTTAAAATGCTGTGTATGTCAAGTAAAAGATGATTCAGCCTTAGAAAACAATGAAGAGGCAGGGGGCATAGTTTAGTAATACAGTACATGCTTAGCAAGTGCCAGGCCCTGGGTTCAGTCAGTTCTTAGCACTCCAAAAAGAGGAAGCTTAAAATTCTGACGACTGCCACAAGACAGGTGATTCTCAAATATGCTAAATTAAATCAGTCACCTTTACAGGTGTATAGTTCTGCCTGTGTAAAATACGATATTCAAATTCATATGGAAAAGAAATAAATTAGAGGTTAGCTGGAAGGAGCAGAAAATAAGGACTTACTGCTTTGTGGTTATTATAGTTTTTATTTAGGGTGATTAAAAAAAAGCTTTTCAAGTAAATGATAGGGCTTGTTGTACAAAATTGACAATGTAGTTACTGCAGCTGAATTGTATACTTAATAATGTTTAAAATGGAACAGGGTGGAGTGGTATTATGTGTAGTATCAGCTACACAGAGGATAGAGGCAGGAGAGTTGTTTGAGTCCAGGAGGTCAAGACCTGCCTCAGCAGCACAGAGAAGAAAGTAGTGGTACCAGGGGCTTTAAAATTATGATTTTTTTTTTTTTTTTTTTTTTTTGTCTTTTTGAGACAGGGTCTCGCTATGCAGTTGAGGCTGGCCTTGAGCTCACTTTTGTAGCTCAGGCTGGTCTCGAACTCACACCAATCCTCCTGCCTCAGCCTCCCGAGTGCTGGGATTACAGGTGTGCGCCACCATGCCCGGCTTTTTTTTTTTTAATTTTTTATTTATTTTTTTCTTGTTTTAGAAACTTTCTTTGTTTATTTACTCATTTTTATGGCCGGCTCAGCCCACCCTGAGGGCAGGGTTGGCACAGCATGTGGTGCCGGGGATCGAGCCACGGTCCCTGAAGCCGCCCAAGCTTTCCCAAGCAGGCGCTTTAGGCCACTGAGCCATCCCGCTGGGCCCCTAAATTTTGTTTTATATGTCTTGCCACAATAAAAAGCATTTTGAAAATCTCAAGATGTATTTGTAGACCTAGACAAATTTATTCTAAAACTTATGAAAAGGCAAAGGTTTTAGAATAGCTCTACACTTTTGAAAAAATGTGAAATGGGAGGAATCATTATATACAGTATTGAGGCATCATGGTTTCTGGAAGAGCAATAGATGTATAGATTATTGGAATAAGCTGATCTGTGGAAGTACATCACACTGTCTAACTGACTTCTGGCAGAGATACAGAGCAATTTACTGGAGGAACGCTGGCCTCTTCCACAAATAGTGCTAGCGCACTTGGACAGTTATAAGCAAATAAGAGCTTAGATACCCCACTGCACATCTTCTGTAAGTTCACCCAACGTGTATCACAGATCTAGATAGATTTTTTGTTTGTTTGTTTGTTTTTATTTTTAATATTTTTGAGACAGGGTTTCACTACGCAGTTCAGGCTGGCTTTGAACTCATTTGTAGCCCAGGCTGTTCTGGAACTCACAGTAATCCTCCTGTCTCAGCCCCCCAAGTGCTGGGATTACAAATGTCTGCCACCATACCTGGCCACAGATCTAAATTTAAAACATAGCTACAACTCTTTCAGAAAAAAACTATAGGAGACACATCTGTCTTCTGCATCCCCAGGATTGAACCCAGGACCTCACATGTGGTAAGCAGGTACTCTTCCACTGAGCTACACTCTCAATCCACTTTTAAGTTATAGATCATATATTTTGTTAGATAATTATTATACAAAATATCTGATTTGGAGTTCAGTGCATAAAATATATTTACTTGTTTTAAGCTGAGATTTGTTTTTATACTGACCTCATCATATTCGGAATCCAGTTGAACCTCAAGCTTTGTTGTTCATAGCTGGAAAATGATTAATATTTTTCAGATTCTTCGTGAGAATCTAGCCTTACACTCTAATGTTTTGCACAGCTGGAAAGAGGGCTGTGTGCATATAAGCAGGCTTTGTGTGGAGATAGCAGTGCTGTTGCCAATGCCGAGTGCTAGTTTTTTCCTCCCAACACCGCGTTGCTCCACCCTCTTCAAGTCACTGACTTGGTTTTAGTGCTGTCCTTCAAGAGGGAGGTCTTCCCCAAACTTACTTTAAAAAGTATAATTTTAAGTTTAAAAACCAAGCAGATGTTGGTTTTTTTCTCCAATTTTTTGGTGCTCCTTACTTGGGCTGAATCAATAACTTGAATAAAACCCACTTTTAAAAGCTGCATTCAGGAGCAATGGTGTGCTCACATTTGAACTTTGCAAGCTTGCCTTGAAAGAGCAGGTAAGTTCTACTGAAAATGTATCATTTTGCTCTCCAGTACAAATGATTGCAATAGTTACAAACTGTGTAAGTAGGGGCTGGGGAGATAGCTCAGCAGCATAAGTGCCTGCCTGGCAAGCACTTTGATCCCCAGTATGAGTAAACTTATGGTATCCTGTGTTCTCAGTGTCCCCTCATGGAGTCAGGTTGACATTAATTCTGTGTACTTGGGATAGGATCTGGCTGGCATTGTGTAGAGGCATCTTCCTGGATATGAGCATCATGGTCTCTATTCTCCCCAGAGTAGTAGCTTTTCTAGGTGTAACATAACTCTTAAACACACAGATGCATACACACATGAACACATAGAAGTTGTACAAATTGAGCAAAAATGCAGAGATTTATGGAAAAGAATGGGGAAATGTCTAAATGTGCAGTGTAGGATAGGACATTCAGTTAAATTTCTTTTTTTTTTTTTTTTTTTTTGTCTTTTTGAGACAGGGTCTCACTATGCAGTTGAGGCTGGCCTTGAGCTCACTTTTGTAGCCCAGGCTGGTCTCGAACTCGCAGCGATCCTCCTGCCTCAGCCTCCCGAGTGCTGGGATTACAGGCGTGCGCCACCACGCCCGGCTCAGTTAAATTTCTATATGACTTTTTTTTTTTTTCTGTATGACTTTCAATGCCTGTGAGTCTCATTTTTTAAAGCAAAGTAACTGAGGAAGTCTCATTCTTGACACAGAAATCCATGTAAACATTGAAACTTTAAAATTGGTAATGCTAAAACTCCAGTTCCTTCACTCTGAACTGATCCTAAGGTTCTTTTCCATAATTAGGAACAGATCAAAACCTACAACTGCTAAGGAAATTTGAAGCTAACTATAAAAATCTTTGTAGAAGCACTTTAAAAAAAATAAAAAACCAACACAAACTGAAAAAGCCTGTGTGTGGGAGGACGATGGGTGCTGGGGCCAGTTTTGTCCTGCTTCTGGGCAGTTGTTGCTGCAGGTGAGGGTCCTTCTCTGGCCCCTGCTCTCTGAAAGCTGTGCTCTTTTTCTCTCCAGGAAGCAGGACCCAGCTGGTTTTCACCATGCCCAAAGTCTAGGAGGGTAGGTGTCCAAGACAGAGGAGGGACAGGCAGGCATTGTGTGTGGGAGGGAAAGCGCGTGGTGGAGTTGGATTCTGGCTTGTGACCGGTGCTGCAACAGAGGCTTTTATTGTAACGTGGAGCTAATATTAAAGCCCTCTTCATGGTGGGTGTTTCATGTAAAAGACCAGTGTTCACAGGGGAAGGCAACACAGAATTTGTTTTGAGAACTAGACACTCATTTAGATTTTAGAGTAATGTTTATGGGTGTTAGCAGGATTGCGGTACTGAGCAAGGGATGTGTGAACCTTTTGTTCAGTTGGATTTACTTCTTTAATAATAGCTTTGCCTTTTATGTAGTTCATATACTATACAACTCATCCTTTGAAATTGCAGACTTTAATGGCTTTTAGTGTATTCATCACCACAGTCAATTCTAGAATATTTTAATCATCCCATAGAAGCCCATTAGCAGACACTCCCCATGTCTCCCTCCTCTAGCACCCAGCAATCTTTATAGTTTTGCCTGTAAGTTAAATCATGTAATATATAGTGCTCTACAACTGGTTTCTTTCACTTTGTGTAATATTTTCAGGTTTATGTTTGGAATGTTTCAGAACTTAATTCCTTTTCAATGCAGAATAATAAATATTTTATTGGGTAGCTGGACCACAAGTTGTTTACCCATTTATCTGTTGATTTATACTTGGTTTGATTTTTTTTTTTTTTTTTTTTGCGAGACCAGTATTCAAACTCACGACCTTGCACTTGCCAGGCAGGAACTTGTGCCACAGAGCTATCTCCCCAGCCCCATGATGTATACTTGGATGTTTTTACTTTGTAGCTATAGTGAGTAGCATCAGATTTACACTTATTTATTTATGCTATGTGTTTGATGCTATAGATCAAAACTAGGACCTCATGGCTTTTCAGGCAAGCATTCTCCTACTAAGCTAGCACCAAGATAGTATAGTCATATTTTTAATGTTTATACACAATTGTGTACATATAAATACCTCTTGGCATTAGATAGCAGAACCTTAAGATTTTTTAATTATAAATCATTGAAATGTATTCAAAACTAAAGTGTACTTAAAGCATGTTTTTTCTTTGTTTTAAACTGTATATAAAGTGCTGCCTTGTGCTTTTCATCACCAAGAAAAGCTTCCTGAGGCCAAGGAGGTAGCTCAGCAGCACAAGTGCCTGCCTGGCAAGTGCAAGGTTGTGAGTTTGAACACTGGTCTCGCAAAAAAAAAAAAAAAAAAAAAAAAAAAAAAAAAAAAAAAAAAAAAAAAAAAAAAAAAAAAAAAAAAAAAAAAAAAAACCAAGTATAAATCAACAGATAAATGGGTAAACAACTTGTGGTCCAGCTACCCAATGAAATATTTATTATTATGTAAGGTACTGAGTTCAATTCTCAGTATTAGAAGAAAGAAAGAGAGAGAGAGAGAAAGAAAGAAAAGAAAGGAAGAAAGGAAGAAAAGAAAGAAAGAGAAAAATGTATTATCCTTCTTGAAGGTCTTCTGCCTGCTTTTCACCTGTGTCTTTGACTGTTTCTTCTCAACTATTTCACCATTATCATTCCCGTGAGTTTTGTATAAGCCCTGTGTGCTGGGCATTTCCTTGACATCTGCACACCACCTCTGGCCAGATTGCATAGTCTTCACTCCTTGCAGACCTTCCCTCTGAGATCGCCATAGCCAAGAACTTGCTGACTTCCCAAAAACTCACCTACTCTGCACTCTGCATCTTTTCTGGTGCAGAGTAGTAGCATCCACAAGTGTGGTCTATTTATGCTGGTCTCAAAAGAAACCTCCTGTCTTCCTGGGAGTGGTGAGGGGAGACATTTGTTCCCCTGAATCTAAGGAGCAGGCCATACCAGAGCTGACTCTGAAGGAACATGAGGCAAGGGAGTGGAGGTGAGGTAAGAGTCGGGTGTTAGCAGCAGAGAGACGGGGTAGTTATTCAGTGTGGGAAGAGACAGTGGCTAGTTGCTTTCAGAATCTGCCAGGAGCTTAGCAGAACTGATGGTGCTTGTGAACAAGGAGCTCAGAGCCAGCACAGCTGTCCTGAGGAGGCCAGTTCAGCTGAGGGCTGTGAACCACAGTCACTGAAATGTTTTAACCAAGAAGGATCCATAGGTTGTTTTAGAGAAACCTCTGTGCCAGTGGTTGGGAATGTGGCTTGGAAGAAGAAGTCCAGACAGGATTCTGTAGTAGAAACCCAGGGGAAACATCTGCCTGACACCTCGCTGCAAGTTCCCATAGTGTCTTCTCCACCCTGTCTCCTGCAACTGCAGACACAGACATTTCCTTATGGCAAGGACTGTATTTTGTTTCTGCATCCTCAATGTCATGGCACAGGATTTGTTGAGGAGACACTGTAAGGGAATGCCAGAGAGATACAGTTTGTAGGTATAAGAGCTGAGGGTAGATATCAGAACTTTATTGTTACTTGCAGTATTTGTACCTTTTGTATAGGTGCTAGCTGGGATTTGCAGCAAAATATACACTTGAGGCAGAAGTGGGTGGGATATGAAACAAGATTGCCTATAAACTGATAATTATTAAAGCTGGATGATAAGAATGTTTGGGGCTTGTTATTCTAATCTCTCTACTTTTTTTAAATTTAAAATTTCCTATATTGAAAAATGAGAAAAGATAATATAAAGAATGGAAAAAGACATAAAGGTCTGAGGATAGTGCGGCATTTTATTTTACCTCCTGAAAGATTACATCAGTAATCTGGCTCTGCTGGGCCACTCCAGCTGAGGCCTTGTGACTCCTGTGCATCCTGAGACTGACCTGCTTTCTGTTTTCCTGTCCTGGGGGGCACATAGCACTGTTCTAGGGTCCTATATGGGTTTCATTAGTCACTAGTGGGAAGTATCTAGAACATTCAGAGATCAGGCACAAACACCCTTTCCTTTAGCTTGCTCACCCGCCTTGATCAGAGGCAAAAGGAAGCCTCCTCCCGCCTTTACCTTCGCTCAGCCACTCACCAGAGGCCCAAGAGCCTCTGCCAGAGGGCTACTCGGTCTGGGAAGCAACTACTTCCTGGGCCAGGACTGCATTGTCTTTTGTTCCTACAGTTCCTTGTAAAAACAAACACATCCTCTCCCTGTAAGGAAGGATACTGTGTCTATTTTGTGTCTTTTGGCATCTTCCTGTCCCTGTCACCCTCAAAATAACCCAGACACTAACAGGCACTAAACAGTGAGGTAACCTTTCCCTATACTAGGAAGTCCATAAAGGGGGCCTAGAAATGTATGGATCAAGAAAGAATAAATGAGGTGGAATTCCTTGGGAGAGCACTTGCCCAGCATCTGTGAGGTCCTGGGCTCAAATCCCTAGCACTGTAAATAATAATACTAGAAGAAGAAGTAATCATAAATACCTTTATTATTAAAATTAATATTAAAATACCTTAATATTAAATATTAAGGTAATTCCCAGTCAAGCATGGCAGTGCAAGCCTGTAATCCCAGCCAAGATAGGACAGTCATCAGTCCAAGTCCAGGCTTGGGCAGCATAGCCACTTAGCAAGGTCCTGTTTCAAAGTAAAAACTTAAATTTTTTTAAAAGTAGTTTCTGAGAGAACAGAAAAGAAAACTAGTTAAAAGTGGGGCCTCTGGAGAGATGGGGCAAAGACTATCACATACTGCAACTAGTCTTTTGGTCTTTTTGATATTTTAGTGAGTGTATAGAATTTTCTGGTGATTTTTAAAGTAGTATTGACTGTGATAAAGTGCAATAAGAATTCTTGACAGTGGTGAGAAAGAATGCCTGGGAGGTCAGAGATAGTAGGGCTGGGAGGGGGCAGTCCATACATTAACTGGCCTTGGGGTTGTCACCAAGTTTGAGGATAGAGTTTCTGTGCTAACAAGGACTGGCATTAGGAAGGTGATTTTGAGGTCAGCTGATGGCCACTGGGATCGAGTCTAAGACTGTGTCCTCACCATAGAGTTCTGTTAGAACTTTGGTGTTTAAAAGAAAGGAAGTTATTTTGTGCTGTAGGGAAACTGAAGGAGGTGATAACTATGGACCCAGGTTAGAATATACTCAGCCTATACCTACACAGTCTTCCATTCTTGACAAGGCTGAGGCCCAGGCAGAAAGGCTTTTGCAGATGGACCTGAGCTCTTAATAGGAGAACTCAATGTGCTCTTGGTTCCTGGCCCTATAGGGTTTAGAATTGTGCGTTATTGGCATGGCCATACCTGGAGTCCCAGTAGCAGCCTGACCACTTATGCACTCTCCAGACCTGATGGGAAGGATTAACATTCCTGAGGTCTTTTTTTTTCCCCTGGGACAGGATCTCACTATGCCTAAATGCACTGTGTAGCCAAGTTGGCCTTGAGCTTGTTGTAATCCTCCTGCCTCAGCCTCCCAAGTGCTGAGATCACAGGTATGCACCATCATGCCTAGCTCCTGAGGTTTTAAATAGATGTAGATTCCAACCCCAGGAAGCCAGGAGCAGCCAAGCCCTGATGGAGGCAGGCTCCCAGCCTTGGTGCACACCACAGGCAGCCAGCTGTGCTTTTCTATCTCACCCTGTCACTCATTCACAGCCATGTCAAAAGCCTTGGCGAAGAAGATGTGGCAAGCTTGAGGTTCTTTCTGTTTTCAAACTTCCAATGGCCTTTTCCCAAGTCACTCAGTATTCATTCACTTGTTCATTCATTCAAGTTGTTTTCGTTTTTGCTTGTTTTCACACAAGCTCTCACTGTAGTACAGGCAGGCCTTGAACTTTCAGCCATCTTCCTGCTACAAGTTCTGGGATCACAGGCATGTGCCATCTTGCCCTGCTCATTCACTTAGATTTTTGAGGACCTATTTTATGTGAGGTTGATAGTAGATGCAAAGTACACATTTTGAAAAAAGTTCTTTGATAGTTGAGTGAATATAGGAAGTGTCATAAGGGTTTAGCTTCTATCCACTATACTTGTGACGAAATTCATTCTCAACAAGTTTTGCTCATTTATTGGGTTGGATTGGGTTGTTGGGTTGTGTTGGGCTGTATTTGTGTTGTATTTGGGTTGGGTTTTTGTTTTGTTTTTTCATTTTTTCAGTACTGAGGATTGAACCCAGGCCCTTCTTCCTCAGCTATATCTATAGCCTTTTCTTTTGAGTCAGGGTCTTACTAAGTCACCCAGGCTGGACTGGAATTTGCATCCAGAATACCAGGTGTCTCAGTTACTTCTTACTCATTGCTGGAGAAAATACCAGTACATAACATTAAGAAAGGAAAGGTTTATTTAGCTCAGTTAGTGGAGGTTTTGGTCCGTACCCTGCTGGCTCCAACCCTGCTGGCTCCAGGGCAGATAGCATCAGTTCATGACAGCAGAAAACAACAAAGAACAGAGGAGGTACAGCAGCTGGGGTGCTTATCAAGCCTCTCTCTCTTCCTTCCATGCTGACTGTAAATACTAGAACTCCTCCAAGGAAGCAGAGACCTTCAGAAGTCTTCCTCAACCCCTTTATATACCCTTTTTGTGCTGAGTTACTCTAGAGGGGGCCCTCCCTACTCTAAGGTGGGGCCCCTACACCCCAGAGCCTGGAATAGCCAAGCAGATTCAGCCAAGCTTTGACAACTCAAGTTAACACAATGTATCCACCACCATACCAGGGTTACAGGTGACCCCATCACATCTCCCTTCCCAATCTGTTTTTTTTTTTTTTTGTACATTCTTTTTTTTTTTTAGAATTTTATTTATTTATTTATTTATTTATTTATTTATTTATTTATGTTTTTCTTGTTTCAGAACCCTTGTTTGTTTATTCACTCATTTTTATGGCTGGCTCAGTCCGCTGTGTGGGCAGGGCTGGCGCAGCATGTGGTGCCGGGGATCGAACCGAGGTCCCTGAAGCCGCCCAAGCTTTCCCAAGCAGGCGCTTTAGACCACTG
>PVJA010006018.1:0-75681 GCA_004027025.1 Myocastor coypus
AGCGGTCTGCGCGGGCTCAGCTCTCAGCGGTCGGGATTTGGATTTCTTGAGAAAAAAAAAAAAACTTTAAATCTTTTATTTATTTGGTACAGGGTCTTTTATGCAGCTTGGACTCATAGTGATCCTCCTATCTCAGCACCTCCCTGCATGCTACACCTGGGGTCCCGGGGCTGTAACAGCCTGCAGTGCAGGGGATCAAACCCTTTTCCTTGCACTTGTCAGGCAGGCGCTTAAGCTGCCAAGTTTTCTTCCCCGGCTCTGGAATTTAGACTTCTCACAAGCCTCTCTCCTGAATGTTTTGCATGGTCTCCTCTTCCACGAGCAATCTTTCACTGCGTCTGTTTGCAAGGACCTGGACTTACATTTGCCTGCAACATGAGTGTAAATTGTTGGTGTGGCAGGGGGCATGGTGGGTACACCCATGTCTGCTCATGTATCATTTATGAGCTAATGGCTTTTGACAGTACCAGCTGGAAACAGTTGGTGAACGCCGAGGCCTCCCTGTGCCAATACCCACAAACAGCTGGGAAACAAATCTGCCTCTAGTTTCTAGAGCCACATTGGCCTGCTAATAAAATTCTGTTAAGTAGGTTTTCGGTGAGCACAGATATATTCCCTTCTTGTCCAGTTATGTTATGGTGGAGTCTTTGTTTTGAAAAATTGCCACAGCACTGAGCTAATACTTGACATTTATTTTGCGGGTTTTGCTAAATCAAGAACACTGATTGAGTCTATGTATTCATTCACCATTACATTTTGGGATGCTTTAGGTAGAACATGAGCTACTTTTATGCAGTGTTTAAATTTCTTCTGGACTTCCTGTGGCAGGCAGGAAGGCTGCTGACCAGGTACACTGTCTCTCCTGTGTACGCTGCTGTCCACCCATCTCTGTTCCCTGTGGCTTGGCAACACCTCTAGACTCCGGAGGCTGTGTCCTTCTTGAGTGAGGAGACAGGAGCCCACCTGAAATGGACATGCATGGTGTGAGAAAGAACCCTCGGGTCTGCACCATTACCCTGCCTGTCTCACTGGTGCTCTTTTACAGTTTTTGTCAGGCCTTGGGAAGGTAAGGAGCTGCCTGAGAATAAGACTGTTCTAGATTTTTGTTATTATCCCAGACAGGAAGTTGGAGCTCTGGAGAAATAATTCTCTGGTGAATGAATGAGTTGAGTTGTCTAGCTTCCTAAGAGGGTTTTTACTGTGTTCCCTGAATTTCTAATTAGAATCCTTCCGTGTAATCACTGTTTTGTTGCAAAGCAAGCCCTGTAGAGTAATATTTTGAAGTAGGTGTCATCCTTTCCTATTTTAATTGAAAAAGGGAGATGAGTTGAGCTCCTAAAAGATTTAATAAGGCTCGTCAACAAGTGCTGGGAAGACGGAGTTAACAACTACCAAGGCAAAAGCTGGGATCTAAAACCTTAATCTAGCAACGGAGCTAAGCCAGCAATTAAAATCTCTGGTGACCTATGTGATTCAGGGAACACAGGCCATAAGCACAGGGTGGGGCAATGGCTCACCAGCCCTGAGCTTGGGTTTGAGGGAAGTTCTCTGGGAGAGGTGACGTCTCTTTACTCCGTTGCCACTTGCTGAACACCTCTCGGTGCCTGGTAATGTGCCAGATGTTGGAAATACAGTCAAGAAGGGAAATGGGGACCCTGTTCTTAAAGATTGGAAGCCAAGACCTGATGGAAGTGTGGTTGTGAACAGGAATTAGCCACACATTCCCTCAGAGTGGAAGCAGAGGAGCAGATGTCTTGGGGTCAACAAATGCCAGGGTTGAAAGATGAACTCTGGAGAAGCCGGGTGCAGCAGTGCGTAGCCTCACACACAAGACCCTTGCCATCCTTTGTAACTAACATGGCGTAATCAAAGATGGGCAGTTAAAGTCAGTCAGTGAATGGGGCAGCAACACAAACAAGTGTCTTGGAAACAGGGAACGATTTTAGCAGGTTTTTTTTTTTTTTAAGCAGGTTTTTTGAATGACACATTTGATTAAGAGATTTGTTAAAAGTTGCCTTTGAAGATATTAAGGAGAATTTCAACACAGGAGGGTTGCAAAGTTTGCCAACCAATGTAATTGTGCATCCCAGAATATTGTTGGGGAAGATAACGTTCAGATCTCTGTGGTCAGTTTTCATGAGCTCTGTGCATTCTTTTCAGTGCTTCCTATGGGCGGTGTAGCTGTTAGAGGAAAGAGTAGTGTATCCCCAATCCACTGGGAAGGTACCCGGGAGATTTACTACATGTAGCTTGGCTGGGGTTTTCCCTGATTTTATTTATAGCCCTGGGGACAGGGGTTGGGGTGTTAAGACAGTAACCCTTGGGGGATCCTCCCCTAGGTCCTTATCCTCAGTTTGAGGAACATGGCAATTGTAAGTCATCACATATTTTATGTTTCTAGGGCTGGCCAGATAGCTCAGCAGATTAAAGCCCCAGCCTAGGCAGATGCTGTGCAGGCTCAGTGCCCAGCTCATGCTGAGGTGGTGACGATTAAGACCAGGTGTGGTGGTGCCACCTGCAGCCCCAGAGCTTGGGAGGCTGAAAACAGGAAGAGTCAGTACAGGTCTGCTCTGTGTAGTGAGACCCTGTAGACCCTAGACTAAATACCTAAAAACATCACAATAATTTTTTTAGTTTTTAATATGGAATCTTGAAAGCTTCTATTTTGATTCATGGTATTTTCATTGGAGAAAAAAAAACTCACATTTGCAACTTTAAATGGACATCAATTGTAATTTCTTGAGTAGTAATGTTGATAGGGCCAGGGAGACAGCTCAGTAGACTAAGCGCTTGCCTGGCAAGCGCAGTGTCCCCAGTACTACTGAAAAAATGAAAAATAAGAATAGTGTTGATAGTTATATCTGCAGGTACAGACTGCTCTGCAAACTTTCTGTTTTTATTTCACATCTCACCTGTGAATACTTTGTTTGCTTAGCTACAGTGAAAGCTCCCTTGTCAGAAGCTGCCTCACGCACCTTGTGACTTGTGGGCTTGTCCTGCAGCGGTTTAGTTCGACTCTTCAGATAAATATATTGCTAGAGAGAGATAACAGCGCTGGCGTACATGAAAGGCAGGTGGTGGGATCCATCTTTGTTTGTCGAGAGGCATCTTTAAATGACTGCTCAGCCCTTGCTTCATCAGATAATCCGCTCAGTTATAATAGGTTAGCCTGAACGAAGTGCCATGCATCAAAGGGACATAGACTTGCTGGGCTGTGGTGGCACACACCTACAGTCCCAGCACTTGGGAGGTTGAGGCAGGCAGGAAGATTGGTGCGAGTCTGAGGCCAGCCTAGGTTACAAAAAGTGAGTTCAGGGCCAGCCTGGACTGCATAGTGAGACCCTGTCTCAAATAGACAAAAACAAAACAAAACAAACAACAACATAGACTTGATTGGGATTTCCTTTAAAAAATTGCCGTCACAGGCATCTGCTGTCTAAATCTACTGTGCTAAGTTATTTTTATGTAAATGTCCTGAATATATTGATTCTAAAGGAAGAAATGAATAACAATTCCAAGGAGTTGATGTCCCCCTCCCCTCTCAAGTCCTCTCTCCAATCAGCTTATGCAAACTGTTGATGAACTGGAAAATGATAGGAGCAGACGTATCCAAACTCATTCCTACAAATTGGCATCAGCATCCAAAAAGCACTTACTGATTTAATAATGTGTCCCACACTGCCCCTCTGATCTGGCCGCTTCCCGGCCGCCTCCCGTTCATTCTCCCTGCTTTCGCTCTGCTTCAGCCAGGCTCATCCTTTCCCATGTCCTCCAAGGCAAGCACTGTCGCATCTCCACGGTTCTCCTCTCCGTGGTCATCTGATGCCCGTGGCCTTCCCTCTGCGCTCATGTGATCAGCTCCCACGTGGCCTCGAGTTTCAGCTGGAATGCTCTGCTTTGTCCTGAATTCCAGGACACAGTTAGTGCCCACCTCTGATTCTGTGTCATTTATCTCTTCATAGTAATAGTTGTAACTGTGCTTCTCTCACTTTAAATTATGATATCAATCATACTGTGCACAACTGATTTTTTTTTTTTTTTTGTACAGGGTCTCACTGTGCAGCTCAGACTCACAGTGGCCCTCCTATTTTCAGCCTCCTCAGTGCCACAGACATGTGCCACCATGCCCGACTTGGTTGCTGGCTCAGTGTGCCCAGGGGTGGGGCCAGAACACCATGGAGTACTGGAGATTGTACCACTGGCCCTGTACACTATTAATAGTACCTTTTTAGATGCATTGTCCCATTGACTGTGCAATGCCAGGCAGTATTCCTGGCTGTGGAGAAACCAGAAGGAACGCAGTTTGTGCCCATGGTGAGGGTCTGTTCTAGGAGAGCAAGCACGTAATAAAGGAGTACTATGTGGCGAGATGCTTGGTGGCCCTGAGAGCGGGAAGTTAGCAGAAGAGAAGGAAATGGCCAGGCTTCTTTACAGGTGTCAGAAGAGCCCTTGAAGGAGGTGACAGGTGCACAGGGCTGAGTGAAGTGACACAGTGGCACACCTGAATGCCAAGGGTACTCAAGCACCAGAAACCGAAAATACAGAGTCCTTGAGATGGAAGTGGGCTTGGTGTGCTCAGGGAGAAGCAGGGAGCTCAGCAGGGACGGCAGGGTGAAGGGGAGCGAAAGAAGTGTGGCGGGAAATCAGCAGACTCGGCAGTCCAGCGGCCAGGGCCACAGGTGACTGGAGTGGAGTGGAAGGGCGGTGGGAGGGTTAGTTCAGAAGGGTAGATTTACCACTGCCTGGGGAATCAATTATAGCAGGCAGAGGTCAATGCAGGCTCATCCTTGAAAACTTGCATTCTAACGGATAAAAGATGTCAGCTTGGGTCTGGGTAGTGAAGAGAGGACGTGGCAGGATTTTACATAAATTTTTTGGGGGGGCAGGGGGAAGATGTAAGGATTTAGATGTGAGCTGAGACGTAAGAAGAGGAAGAGTCAGGATGACTAGGTATTTTGGGCCTGAGAAGCGAGGTGCATGGTGGCTCCAGTGAGCCAGCGGTAGGCAAGGACTAGTGTAATACTGTCTCTCTAGGAACAGCTCCTGAGTCCCTCTGCCCAGACTGGAACCCCAAATCCTTCCTTCCAGCTGATGCTTTGTGCTGCTTTCCTCCGAGAGTGGTTGTAATTCAGAAAGTGCTGTGATGATTAAACAGACATGGCCAAAGGTCCGTCTTAGCAGTGAAGAACATCTGCTGCTCAGATGGGGTGAGGAGAGCAGGGTCCCCATGGTAACGTCAGGAAGCTGACAGGGTGAGGTCAGAGCAGGCCTGCTTGCCCTGTCTTGCTGTGCAATGTCCTCTGCCATGTGATGAAGTAAAAGCAAGCTCTCTACCATGCCAAGCAGATGCTGCCGGTATGGCTTTGGACTTCTCATTCTCCTAAAACACAAACAAATAAAATTTTATTCTCTGTGAATAAATTACCTGGTCCCAGGCATTTTGTTATAGTGCCAGAAAAGGAACTAAGACCTATGGTAGTTAGTTCATTGGTAATCTTTTGAGCATACACCCCTGAAAGCCCCTTCAGGGCAACCTGTGTGTGTGTGTACTGCTCCATTCCCATCTGTCGCCCAGGCCAGGCACTTTAGAGGATGCAGTGGTGGCCGCGCCGTGTGGCACAGCACTCTTGAGCCTTTTAGCATCATTGTCCTGAGGACGTCCTACCCAGCCATGCATGGCATTCTTCATTTTTCTCCACTTGCAACTGTCACTTAGAGAAGTATGCTTTTCTTCCCTCTTCAGGCAGCCTTTTAAAAATGAAATAAAAATACAAACTCAAGTCTTGATAACTGTTATGTATGCATGATTGTGATTTTAAGTAATTCAATAAGCGTACTATCCTCTGCTTGTCCTCCATGTTTTATTTTGCCCTCTGCACTGCATTTTTAAATGAATGTTAATTCCCTTTCTGCCTTAGAGCTTTTAAAGATGATGTTAATTGATGTTGCCCTGATAGCCTCAGAGGCTGGTTTTAAAGTCTTGCCATTCTGGGTTTTTTTTTTTTTTTTTGAGACAGGGCCTTGCTATGCAGCTCAGGCTGGCCTTGAGCTCACTTCTGTAGCCCAGGCTGGTCTCAAACTCACACCAATCCTCCTGCCTCAGCCTCCCAAACTCCATCCTGTTTTGATTGAATGTAGAGGAAGTACTGTGACCTCGGTGGCCTCTGATACTGCATGATAGGCCAGACACCCTCACCGGACCTGAAATTGGAAGGGCAGGCTTTACAGAGAGCTGGTCACACATGTCTGTCTAGAAAACTTGAAAGGAGCATGCATGCTTCTGTGGGGCGTCGGTACACAGATGGATTCTCCAGGTCCCACAGAGAGCTCTTGCAGTGGAGCCCTGTGTGTGGCAAGTGCTTGCTGCATTGCATAGGCAAAGCAGACTTCAGCTGGTGCCTCGTGCTCCCTTGTAGATGCTGAGTTTCAGCATCGAGGATTTTAACGTGGTAGTTTATCTGGTAACAGTGCGTGTCAGGCAGAGCCAGGACAAAGAATGAGACAACCCAGGGGCAGCACTGGCCAGCAGAGGTGCGTGGAGGCACTGGTGACAGAAAGAAGCCTGTGTTCAGCCCCTGGGCCCTCCTGGTAGCCTGAGAGATTGGCCCATGTACTTAGAACTCAGGTTTCTCTATCAGTACAAGGAGAGCAGTGATCTGCAGCTCTGAAGAGGGTGGTAGCGGTTTCCTCCACAGCGCCGCTGGTGTGCAGCGAGTGAGCATCAAGTTTTTCTTGCCTTTCTCGTATCTGAGGTCAATTCTCACTGTCCCGTCTTAGATGGGGGAGAGGGAGAAAAATATTTTGGAAGCCGTGATAGCCAGCATTTGCAAAGCTAGGATGTTAGATTTCTGAGGGGTGGATTTGCCAGGAAGAGACCGACCTGAGGATGGGAAGCAGGAGGCCGTTCTCTCTGCAAGGACCTTGAGGCTCCCGGCCACCCGCACCCCGCTTCTTCCCGCCCCACTCCCCTCCCCCATCTGAAGCTTCCCCTCTACTTGCTGGCACCAGACACCTCAGCAGTTGTTATAATTTCAGATTCACTTTTTTCGGAGCTGCAGCCAAAGGATTATGTTGTTAGGTAACACGTGTTTGATTGTCTCTGTGCCACAAACTGAAGCTGGGGTCTGTGTGGTCCGTTTCCAGTGACGCCCCACCCCGTCCTGCTCTTCTAGACAGACATGGAAGAACGCCGTCCAGGGCAGAGCTTTTCTTCTGCCTTCTTTTATTATTGCCTTTATCTTTTCTTTCCTTTGTTATCACTGTGACAGAAGGGAAAAATTACTGTATTTCTGAATACTTTGTATGTGGAAAAATAGGGTTTACATCATCTCGACATTCTGTTGGTGACCTACATTATGTGTTCTTTAATATCCAAGGACTTTTATTCATGGAGAAAAAAGTAGACCAGTGCTCAATTTATTAAATTTATGTCCAGAACCAAATTTAAAAAATCATTTTCTGGAGTCCATTTAAACATGGGTTGCAGACTTTCAGCTTCTCACCGTTTACACTGCAGCGATGGCTCTTTTGACCCCCTCAGCACTGTGGGCAGCTCTTGAAGACCCAGAGCTCATGAAACATAATACCCGGAAGCCTGTTCTAGAAAAACAACCCATGGCAGATCACTTACTTTTCTTTAACCTGTCTGTTTGCTTTTCAGTTTGTAACGACGTATTTTGAAACTTTGAATATTAGAGCAATATGCATTTTAAGACTTTGCTAAGATACAGTAATAGAATAGCATTTTTCTGTAAGAATTGATTCCTTATCAAGGCCCAGAAAATAGTCTGATCAGCTGAGGTGACAGGATCTAGTTATTAGCTGATTGGATGATTTTTTTTGTGTGTGTGTGTGTGTGTCATTGCCATTTCTAGGTCATCAAATCCAAGCTACTAGTCATCTGGCTCAGCCACATTTTATAGTTGTCTGTCATTTGTTGTATCAGTTAGATTTTTGGAGCCGTGCTGTCTGTGTGGGTCCTAGGTTTTTGCAGCACTTTGTTTATTCTAGAAATCTCTCATTGCGAGGTTTGTGTGGCTGGTGTTTTATAGGTTGCTGCTCCGTCCCCCTGCTGTCTGGCTGGGTTTTGCATTGTAAGAAGCTAATATGTGCTTTCTTACAACCTTACTGCTACTAGTAAGGCCATCTAACAGTACCATCTCTTTGGATATGACAAATGAGGGCTGCCAGCAATGCACCTCTTAAAAACATTCAGCTAATTAGTCACTTTGATTTACTGTTCAGTTTTCTTTCCCTTTGTTTTTAAGTATACACAGGATTTCTGTTAGGGGTATGTTCTTAATCTTTGTTAGAATAAGTGAAGTTGCCTGTGTCCATCTCTTTCTCCTGAAGCCCATAAATACTTAATAGAAGAAACAACACACCTAACATTCCTCCATTCATTGAAATGTTAAAAAAAATAATACGTATTTCCAACTTCCTGCGTGATGGCACCCCATGAGGTACACATTAACTTTTCTTGTTTGAATCTGATTACAGAATCATACTTTTCACCTTTGGGTTGTTTCCCTATTGACAGCCATGTTTTCCCTCTTAGTGAAAGATCAGTTCCTGTAACGTTACCCCTGGCGTGCCATCTTCTTCCTTTTGCTAGTCACAGGTCAGAGCTTGTCTATCTCTAATGCTTCCTGTCACAGGATCTGTCAGGGCTTAACCTCTAAGTAGCCCTGTTTCTCTTTTTGGCGAGTGATTTAGTGCCGAAAGCTAATGCTGGCTTTACTCACTGAGGACTTACGTGATGCTTGCTTTGTGTTGAGCATTGTTAATAAATACTGTCCCCTGTAATTATTGTAACAGGCTTATTAAATGGGTCCTTGATTGATTAGTTTTTTCAACACTATGACAGGACACCTGAGAAAACTGGTTTCAGAAGAGGAAAGGCTTATGCTGGCTTACGGTTTCAGAAGTTTCAGCTAGTGGTCTCTTGGCTTTGTTGTCTGTGGGCCTGTGTCACCAAGCTGCTCACCTCACGATGACTGAGAAGCAAAGAGCCAGAGAGGTAGAGGTGCTGGAGTCCTGATGTCCCCTTCCAGGGTGCGCCCTCAGTGATTTACCTTCCTTCCCTAGGCCCCTGCTCCTAAAGGCTCCACTGCCCCCCAGTAGTGCTACCAGCTGGTGACCAGCTGGAGAACATTCCAGACCCATGCTACAGTAGGCACCGTCATGCTTGTTCTCTGGGTGAGGAGCCTGAAGTGCAGTAAAGATAACTTATCCAAAGTCAGAAGAATTAGTAAGTAGCAAAGCTAGACTTTGAACCCCATGGAGTCTGGGTCACTAACTCTTCTGCTTGTATGGGAACATTGCTGGCATGGGAGGAGGCTTCCCCAGCTATTGGGCCACATGTAGGTCACAGCTGGAAAAATTTCATGTAAAGTATATAGATGTGCATTGATTTTTTTTTTTTTTTTTTTTTTTTTACCAGTAAATATTTCCTATGTTAAGATGTTGATTTTTACAGATTACTGTTTCTGGACTGCACACACACAAAGAAATGTCTGGCTTAATTGTGACAGAGGTACATGCTGATTCTCCTGGGTGACACCAGGTCACCGCAATCTTAGCAGTTATGAAATTTGTTTCATGTGACGGCCATCCCTTTTATCTTTGTCTCACAACAAAACACTGACAGTTCTGTCTATGGGTGAGTTACTTCCTTTTTCAGAGGGCCCCAGAAGCAGTTGATTGCAGCATGATAAGAAGATAAAGGCACAGTGGTCATTTACCCAGAAGAAATGCTTGGTTGACTAAGAGCTTGTTCTGGCTCCCAGAGCTCTGTTTGTGCGCCTCTTTGGATCACTTTTGGTTTCCAGCTGACTGGAGTACAGCCTCTCGGTGGACCTTGGTGGATACTCAGTGGGACTGAAGGCCCACACAAGCAGGACCCTAGGGCTCATGATGGCATCGAGATGGCAGAAGGCTATGAACAGATTTTAACTGTGTCGTTTGCATTATGTTCTTCTACCCTGCTCAGTTTATGGCGTGAAATTTAATCAACTACTGATACCAACTACTTAGGATCCCTCCAAATGCCTGCGAGCCCTTCCAGGAATGTGTTACCCAGTAATTAGGCTAAAGAGGACCTGGCAATGTATACCAAATTTGAGAGTGGCGCTCCCTTTTCTTACTTCTCTTCTTGAAACGGGTGACTCCTTTATAAATCTGCCTGGATTAAATGTTTTTGTATAACTGTTACCAAGTGACTTTTTTGAAAATGTTCCATTTTTTAAAATTCTGCACATTCTCGCACTTCTTCACATCCCAAAACTAGACACGTGCTGGTTATTGATGCTTAGCACATTTGCAGATCTCATTATTATTATTGTTATTATTTTATTTATGTATTTGGTACAGGGTCTCACTGTGCAGCTCGGACTCGTAGTGATGCTCCTGTTCTCAGCCTCCCCAGCACCGGGATTTTAGGTACTCACCACCACACCTAGAGTCAGTCCCTGGCTAATCTTAGCACACCAGGGGTGGGGTGGGGCACTGGGGCTCAGCCTGTGGTGCCAGGGATTGAACCCTGGTCCCTGTGCTTGTCTAAGCAGGTGCTTAGTCCACGGAGCTATCTCACCAGCCCAGCAAATTTGCAGATCTTAAGCGGACTATGCATGCCTTATTTTTTTCCCTGCTATTGGAGGAACCAACAGTGAGTGAATATTCTCTTATCACTTTCCACCTGGTTGAATCTAAAATCCTACAGAAAATCTTTATCCTCTGTAGTTGAGTGCTGGCCCTCAGGCCCTGTGGGTAGTTAACCAGAATTCAGTTTATTCACCATTATTGTTTTCCTGCTGCCTCCTTCAAGTATCACAAAAGCCTTAAAATATGGAGCGTGAGATTACATCAGCAGAGGAAGTCTCATGATAATGATTCAGTGCATTTCTGGGCCAAGCCTGTGCTTGACTTCCTATTGCTTTGTACCTAGCCAAGCTCTGCGCTCTGTTTTTAGTGTGTTTTTGCCACTGACATGCTGCCACCCCTTCACCAGCTGTTTTTATGTTAATCTAAAAGCATTAGAGAGGCTTTTAGACTTGATGTTGATGAAGGCATCTCTAAAGATGAATAGCACCAGCTACTCCGAATGGGAAGAACTTGAATCTAGCGATGTCTGAAACGCAGAGCCTAGAGCTCAGCTCGCTCCAGTGTCTGGTCTGGCTTACTATTCAGAAGGCCGTTGATGCTATCCTCGAGCGTTACCATGCAAAATGAGCTTTCAACCATGGGCATTATGATTGTTTCCTTAAAAAACCTTGTGCTTTGGTTCCTACCCAAGTTCCCCCTTGAAAAGCAGTGGTGAAATATTTAAGCACAAGGGATTAGTTCATCCCACTTGGTGAGAGATGCTCCATTGGCCATAGGAAATAGGTCAGTGTGATTGTATCTGAATTATGTCTAGAAGTTTCAGATCACGAGAGGATCTTCCACCTGAAGCAGATCTCACCAGTTTTGCTTTCACGATTTTTCTGCCATTCTGAATAGTAGTAATAATTACTATTGTCATGGGAGCCTCAGTGAGTTATTCAGCTCCTTTCTGTGGGCCCGTGTTAGATTGATATGCACCTTTTTTTTTTTTTTTTTTTTTTTTCATTAATCCTAAAGTAGTTTTCAGCCAGGAGGATTGCCAGAGATGAAGAGCTCATTGTTGGAGGCTAAATGACTTGTCGAAATTTATAGCTAAAAATGAAAGAGTCAGGATTCTGATGCCCAGAGCCCAAAGTGAGGTTTCCCAGGTAGACCTTTGGTTCTTACTAAGCCATGCTAAGGAAATTGAAGATGATTCTTGGGATGGTGAGCTTTGTAGGGAACATGGTCTAACATTGGGTACTCCCAAGCAAACACAGAGGGTCTGTGTTTCATAAACCTTTTTAAAAGTCTAATTTTTAAAGGCTTATATCAAACATTTCATACACAAGTTAGTCATCCCTCTGAAGTGATATTAGAGGAACATTTTTAAAGTAAGTAAAACACGAGGCATTAGCTTTCTACTTGCGCTTCCCTTTTTAAATTACAGTTGTAGAGACCTGTAGCACTATTAGTAGATGATAGAACTTGTGTTGCTTGCCTTAACTCAGAACCAAAACCTCCTTGCCCTGTGCAGCCTTAAAGGCCAGTGGCATTTGGTGCCCCAGGGCTGACTAGAGCAGAGGTGCCTCGCATCCACGGCTGCCTGTCAGGGACTTCCTACCATAGCACCCTAAAGCATTTCAGTAGTTACTGATTGAACATCTTGTGTAGGGGCAGCGTTCTTTACCTATTAGGGATATGTCTCACCCAGAGAATGGCTTTGCTTTTCTAATTGGACTTGATAGCTTAGTGGTGTGTGTAGATTAGTGTGTCTGCTCTTTCTTCTATAGAGATGTATATAATTTTGGAGCAAGTACTACTGGCAGTTCCCATCAGCACGGAGGTTTCTGTTGCCTGAAGGCACAAACTGCCAGGTTTGTTTCTGGCTTGCTTCAGATTTCACGTGTGAAGTACTAGGCTTTTTTAATGGAATGAGATTGCAAGGTCCATTATTAATGGTACACAGTCTTTCCTCTAACTCAAGACATTTAAAAGCAGAAATATGAAAACTAGTTGGATTCTGTTGCTGATAACTGTCATTTCTTCATTATAAATGTAAACTCAACTCCTATGGTTTTGAAAAAAAAAATGGCTTTGGTGATTTGGCTGGTTCCCACTAGGAACATATGGTAGCAGAGAAAACTAATGCTCGTTGTGCAACTGAATGCTTTCGACAGCTATTAGGAAGCTCAGACTCGCAGGACTTGGAATCTCTGCTCTGTTCCAGGCAAGCTGCGTCTCACAAAAAGTATCAGGTTATGTGGAAATAGAAGTGTATGACTGACGTGTGTAGCCTTCAGATTCTGTGTGCGCCAGGAACTCGCCTGGATTTTATGGTGGCGGTGGCGGTGGCGGTGGCGGTGGCGGTGGCGGTGGCGGTGGTGGTGGTGGCAGTGGTGGCAATGGTGGTAAGGAAGGAAAGGCCAGTCAGCTTGGTAGAGAGAACAAGATCTGAGCTGTGAGTTACAAATCACATCACAGCATATGGAGGTAGAAATATGTGGGAGGATTGAGAGGAGGATGCTCATATCTGTCCTTGCACACTGGAAACAGAAAGAGTGAGGTCAGCACGGCACTCAGACAGGAACGCTTTGAAGCCAGGGACCCGGGTTTTTAAGTCTTTCCTGCACAGTCCTCCCTGTGACAGTGGCCGGTTCCCTCTTCTGGCCTCAATTCCTTTTTTTTTTTTTATAAAATCAGGAACTGGTATGAGGATGGCGTTAGACGGTGCGAGGACACCTGAGCCGTGCGGAAGATGCTCAGGAGACAGTGGTCCCACCACCCACCTTTCTGCCGCATTTCCTCTCTGGACCTCAAGAAATCAATATTTAGAAATATTGAATGGCTTTCCCACATGATAGAATTGAGACTGTGTAGACTGTCATAGCAAACCTACAGCCTGGTTGCTTCTGTAAGACAGAAATGTATCTCTCACAGTCTTACAGGCTGAGTCTGAAATCAGGGCACCATGTTGGTCAGGGGCTGGCGGGTGCCTTGTTCTATGTTACGTACTATTAACTGCTCACTGTGCCCCGACATGGGAGGAAGAGAGCAGGGAAAAGTCTTTAGAGTGTGGGTCTGTCTGTCTGTCTCTCTCTGTCTCTAAAATAGTAAAAAGAAAACGATTAGAAACAATATCAAATTTCATCAAAGGAATAGAATTTCAGCTATGGTTGCTGTTGCATGTCATCTTAAAATTATTTAGCATACCAGATCCAAACCTGTAAAGCTGGTTTAAGAGCTTAACAAGAAAGTTATAAGAAAGTAAAAAGAAAAAAAAAAAAAAAAAAAGAAAAAAAATTAAACATTGACTTAATTTCCTTTCAGTAGACCAGGAGAAATGGGCAGTGCAGTTGTCCAGACTATCCTGCACACACACACACACACACACACACACACACACACACACACAGACACACATATATATAAATGGTCTTTTTTTACAAGGACACTGGCTTCATTAGCAAGGGCTCTGCGCTCATGCCTTACATACCTTCCTAAGGCCCCCACCTGCAAGTACCAGTGCATGGGGAGTAAGGATCCTAACATCCGGATTTTGGGTGGACACAGACATCCAGTCCCTTGCAAGCTCAGATCTGTGTAGTGCTGCCTAAGACTGTTGCAGTGTTTTACAGACACGAGGGAGCTGGCCTGAAACCCCGGTGAGGCCTGGGGCTAGTCATGCTTCATATGTTTAGTACCATGATATGTGGGAAGCCCTCCTTTCTAAAGGCTACTGGAATTGCAAGCATTACTATTAATGTGTGCTGTCCTTCCCACCCCCTCATATGGATCTTTGATTGCAGCTTATCCCTAACAGTGATCGGCATTCCTTGAGCACTCGTTGGAAGGCATGATGTAGCCAAGGCCTTTCAGTGGCCTCCTACTTGGCTATTCCAATTGTCGGTTGTTTCCTTCTCAGCGGAAGGCTGAATCTCCTTCCTCTCCTCGTCAGTAAGGGGTACAGAGATCACGAACTTAAATGTGTGTAAACTAGCAAAGCAGATTGCCACATCACCGGAAATGACAAATTTTGAATTTTGTGTGAGTCACTCAAGCATCTGATAATATGGTCCAGAGAGTTGGAGAATTGTGGGCTGATCATTACCAAATAAATTTTGACTTCTATCTGGCTGCCTTTTTGAAGCTTCTTTGCAAGTCCGCCTGCTTCCTAAATTTGGAAAAATCTGTATATTTGAGCCTCGAAAAAGACAGTCTCTTAGCAACACGTAAGAACTAAGGAACAAATTAAGTGTATTGTGATTGTGTATGTTCTTTTCACTGTTTTGGAAAACACTGTAAAGGTAGCTATTTCTTAAATTGTTTATAATATTTTTTTTAATTCAGCTAAAAAACATCCAAGACAAAGCTGATTTCCTTGTTTGTGATTTTTTTCCTTTGTCTCCACACGCTACATTCTTGCATACTTGGAGGACGTATGTGGGCATTCATAATGAAGAATTAATTAAAAGTGTCTACTTGGGAGACTTTCTGCACCATACTTAATTAACTTAGGAAACATTGCTTGATAAGCAGATGGATCATTTTTTAAAAGAAAACAGAGTTCGCCGTTATTTTATAGATCTGTAGTAATCCATTTAATTAACCTTGGAAACATTTTACTTTCATCATACTAGGCAAAGAAGTAGAGAAGGGCTTACTGCCCACATTTAGGGTGATCCTGTGCTGCCTCTTAGCTCCTTTGCTCATAAAGAATAGCTGGTGAGCTGCAGAAGAAGCGAGGGTCTACAGGGGAGCTGCTGGCTGGGCCAGGCAGGGCTGCACTGGTGTAGGCTGGCAGTCCAGCAAGGGCCTGGCTACCCTAAGCCAGGGCACTTCCGTTCTCAGTTCTGCAGACAATAGACTGTTTCCTCTGCATCTCTGTCCTATTTCACCTGCCTACCCATTCTCCTTCCTTCCTTCCCTCTGTCCCTTCCTTCCTTTCTTCTTTCTTCCCTCCCTTCCCCCCTCCCTCCCTCCTTCCTTCCAGGCCATCTATCCATCTACCTGTCCGTCCATCCATATCTGTCAACAAGGTGTTGCTGCATAGCTGTCCTCCAACACCACTATACTGCCCAGGTGGACTTCAGATTCACGATCTTCCCTGCCTCCAGAGTGCTGGGATTCCAAGCATGTGCCACATTGCTGGGTTTTTCCTTCTTTTACCTTCTGTTCCCTTTACTTCCACTTAGCAGTAGCCCATCGGGGCTTTCAGGAAGCTCCAGAGAATTCACTGTGTTTTCATTCAGTTCCTATAACTAGTTGGCAAAGCCCACCTGGGTTTCTCAGCGCATAGTCTTGAAGAAGATAACATGCTTCACTGCTTGATCAAACTGAAATAAGTGAGCCAGGCCATAAAGCTGACTGACTGGTAGATTGTTCTACCAAGGCTTTGTTCGTCCAGCACTGGGTTGTCTGGACTAGGAAACTCAAGGTGTGCCTGTGCGTGTTTTGTCACAGCTATGGCAGTCAGCCAGGACAAGGTCCTTTTTTTTTTTCTTTCTTTCTTTCTTTCTTTTTTGTCTCTGTTTTGTTTTGATAGAACATCATGAGATGTTTCCCAGGCTAGCCTTAAATTCCTGAGCTCAGGCAGTCCTCCTCCCTCAGGCTCTGAGCAGCTGGAACTACAGGTTCTTATCACTAAGTTCAGAGTCTGAGTCTTCATAGGGTGTGGACTCAATGTGTTCTGTTACTTTAAAGCAAGCATCCCATGATAGTCTCCATGTCAGGTTGTCTGCCAAAATCATTAAATTGTGTGTCTGGAAGATCTATGTGGACTTTTCTTCTGTTTGTTCTTCCATAACAGCGTCCTTTACATCAGCCCCCTTTGTAATGCTTCCCTAAAGCTCTTAAGATAGTATGGATTACAAAGCACTATAGCTTTCTTTTGTATTATTTTTATTTTTTGCTTTTTATTATTATTATGTATTTCGTACAGGGTCTTACTATGTGGCTTGGACTCATAGTGATCCTCCTGCTTTCAGCCTTCCCAGTGCTGGGATTATGGGTGTGGTGGCTGACTCAGTGCACCCAAGGACAGAGCTAGCATGGCATGTGGTGCCAGGTATTGAACCCCAGTCCCTGCACTTGCCTAAGCAGCTGCGTAGTCCACTGCGTTATCTCGCCAGTCTTTTTTTTTTGTTGTTTTTTTTTATAATGGAGGAAGTTACAGAATAGAAAAATCACTAGCCAATTATTCTATGCTTAGACACAGACACCACTGGAATGATTAGCTGATTGGCTATTCCAGTTGTCAGTTGTTTCCTTTTCAGTGGAAGGCTGAATCTCCTTCCTCTCCTCGTCAGTAAAGGGTACAGAGATCACAAACTTAAATGTGTGTAAATTAGCAAAGCGAACTGCCACATCACCGAAAATGACAAATTTTGAAGTAAGTTGGGCTAGTTTATGAAACCCTGTTCATTTTCAAAAGAAAGGTTGTTGGTTAGCTGGGTGTGGTGTCACAGGCTTAAAATCCCAACACTGGGGGGTCCAAGGGAGGAAAATCACAAGTTTGATCCCAGCCTGGGCAATTTAATGATTTCAATAGAGTCTGTCTCAAAATTAAAAAAAAAAAAAAAATTCAAGGGCTGGGGATATAGCTCAGCAGGAAGGTGTAGGTTTTTCTCCCTAGGTACTAATTCTCAAACTTTGATGTGCATCGGAATCACTGATAGGGCTTGCTAAACCATTATTTTCTGGGTAGGTCTGGGTGGGCATTAGGACTTGTGCTCCAGGTATATGAGCATTACAGTTTGGAAACTCATGTTTTTGGATTTGAAATTTAGGACCTTCTGAGTTTAGACAGGAATGGTTGCACTGGTTCACTTATGGTCGGTCTTCTTTCCATTGAGCTGCATAAACAATGAGACTAAAAGGATTTTTCCTTAATTCTAACTGGAAATTTTACCTTTTCCTCTCTTCTCCAGTCAATAAACATTTAACCTAGGTCTTGCTAGAGTTAGGGCAGACACATGAGGGAATGTCACTGGGGACATCCTGCTATAAACATGTTCATGCCCTGTGCTGTCCTCTCTTTCTACAAATAGTGATGATTACTGAAAGAGGTAACAAAGCTGATGAAAGACTTAATAATCATAAAAATAAAAATCATAGATGTGCTTAATTTTATAAAGTTGCTAGACATCCAAGTAGAATTTTGTATTTGTTATGTTATTTGATAAGGTTTAATATTTTTCCAAAGGCTTTTCATGTTTTATTGAACCGGAACCTGTTAACTCTTTCAAATAGAGTATTTCTCCTATTTAACAAAGATCTGAGAGAGGAGATATGGACATCAGATCAGCCTTCCTAGGCATAGGGCTTATGGGTAGTTATGAATAAAGAAGCAAGGTGGGGAGGCACCAAGATGGCGGAGTAGCAAGCAACAGAATAAGAGCCTCTCTGCATGTCGCCATCCAGATGCTGTAATATAGCCACGTGAGGAAGACAAATCAGGACCCAGGAAAGATCCTAGGCATGAATTGAAGCCCACAAAGAGAGTTGAGGGAGAAACTGCAGTGAGAAGGAAGGAGGCAGGTGGCGGCCCCTTCTTCCTGAGGCTGTGCTTACTGGGCGAGAGAACAATTCAAACCTGTGAACACACAGTGAATTCTGGGGACCACAGAGGCCTCCAGAGAGACAGAGCGGTGGATGATGTGAAGGACTGCAGTAGCTGGCTGTCAGTGCTGAGAGTTCAGTCATTTCATGCTAGGGAGCGATTGTCTAGGAGCAATTTAAGAGAGGGACAGGATGAGCTCACAACTCAGAGCTGCTGCTGGCTCCATCTAGCAGCTACCAGCTGGGCTGAGGCCTGAAGAAGGTATGCAGGCTGACTGAGTCTGCTCTTGACTGGAGGGTGCAGCTTGACTGAGATTATTCACTACTGACGGCTCCCCGCCAAAAAAAAAAAAAAAAAAGCTACTGCTGGCTGGCTGGGATAGACCAGCATGTGTCTCCACAGAGCCCTGGTTGTCTACCCGTGACAGCAGACACAAACCTGGAAGTGGACTTCTCCTCCTTGTTTTTATTGTGGTGGTAGTGATAGGGGTAGGGGTGGTGGTTGTGGGTTTTATTCCTTTTCTTCATTGTTTGGTCTTACTTTTACATGAGTGTGAAGGTGGTTCTGTCCTCTTTGTGGTGGTTCCTCTGCTCCATTCTTCTTTTTATCACTTTCTTCTCTTTCCCTCTAGTATTCTGCACCAGTTTCCCAAAGTTAGCTTGATCCCCCAACCATACTTCTCATCTCTTCCTCTTCTTCTACTTCTATTTTCCTCCTAATCCCTTTCAAACTTAAGCCCCTAAGGAAAATTTGACATTAGAGTCCTACATAAGGCATATAATTTTTCTGTTCTGTTTTAAATTGTGTCATACAGTCACAAATCAATCTAGTTCATACAGTTAAAGATGGCAAATCAATGGTCATCTCAGTTTCTTATTTTCTAAGCTGTGATTATTGCTACTGTTATTGCTGATGGTATCATTTTAGCCAAAAATGACATAATTGTTTTAAATAGCTGTTTTTCCTGGTATTCCAAGAATGAGGTTGAATAAGGGTCATAGAAAATACTATAGCACAGTACCAGAGAAGGGGCTGGGACAATCAGGGAGCAACTTCTCATTCCCTCAGTCACACTTTGGAGACTTGAGTCCTGCAACAGATCCAAAACTCAAAAACCAGTCACACCTGGAAGATACACCTCAGAGAAGTAGTTATTTCAGAAGGATTCTAAATGCTAACAATAAAACAATACACCATAGGCAATTTACGAACCTCACTCCAGGAATGAAACAAAAAAAGAAAAAAATGAGAAGACACTTAAATAAGATGCAACCCCAGACATCCAGTTTACCAAAGGCAAATGGGGACACAAGGGTGGGACAGTGTGAAAGCCACCCGCCTGGCCTCTCTTACATGGTAACAACAAAGCAATTGAATGAGGCTTTAGAAAAAAACCACATTATAAATAGTTTCTCAGGTAACTGCAGAGATGGTGTCCACAATGAGAATCATGCTTAGTGAATCTAGAGCAGATAGAGACGGAAAAATAGAGGAACCTAAGGAAATTATGAAAACCATGAATGCTCAGCATAGGAAGCCAAATAGAGTCCAGAAGGTAGATTCAAGGAGAAGAAGAATTCTATTGAAAGCTGCCAAGGCAGATGAAGCCAATGTGAAGGCTTAAGATATAGAAGACAGGCCTGTCATTAGCGATCACAAAAAGAATGATCTCTTAAAAATGATGGAGGGAGTAAAAATAAAAATTATAGGGGTGCTGCTGGGGAGATAGCTCTATGGCTTGAGCACTGCCTGACGAGTACAAGGTCCCAAGTTCCATCCCTGGTACAAAAAAAATAAAAATTGATAAAGGACTATGGGAGATTAATCCAGCAACTGGATGAGGTATAGAAGAATAACTTAAGCTGGAGAGAGAGCTTAGTGGCAGAGAACCTGCCTGGCAAACATGAGGTCATGAGTTTAATTTCCAAATAAAAAAATAAATTAATATTGATTGCAATCAGTGAAAAAGTAGGAAATAGCTACAGTAGTTCATGCATGTCATGGCAGAAAACTTCCCTAGTAGGGTAAAAGAATTTGGCATACAGATCACTGATACATATCGAACTATAGCTAGCCATGATAAAAGAAATCCACAGCCAGGCATAACATAATCAAGATTCCAGAAAATCAACACAATAGATTTTTTTAAAAAAATGTATTTGGTACAGGGTCTCACTGCACAGCTCAGACTCATAGTGATCCTCCTGCTTTTAGCCTCCCCAGTGCTGGCATGCACCACCATGCCTGGACTTGGTAGGTAGCTCAGCTTGCCCAGAGACAGGGATCAAACCCTAGTCCCTGCACTTGCCTAACCCAATAGAAATCACCTATAAAGGAAATCCCAGCAGAATCACAGTTGAGTTATCAGCACAAAACCTCAACTGATGAGAAATAAAGATACTTCCATAACAAAGAACATCTGAGGAAATTTAAAACCACCAAATCAGCATTCCCAAATATTTTGAAGGAGGTTCTAGAACTAAAAAGGACTACCAATCCATGAACCTCCAACAGAAGGAATCCACCAAGCAAGGCAAACAGCTAAACAGAAATAAGCAGGGAAAGGGTGGGGGCAGCAACAAGAGAACATGACAAGAATAAGTCAGTATGGGGCCTGGCGGGATGGCTCAGTTGTCTAAAGCGCCTGCTTGGGAAAGCTTGGGCAGCTTCAGGGACCACGGTTCGATCCCCGGCACCACATGCTGCACCAGCCCTGCCCTCAGGGTGGGCTGAGCCGGCCATAAAAATGAGTGAATAGGGGCTCGGCAGGATGGCTCAGTGGTCTAAAGCGCCTGCAGGCGGCTGCAGGGACCGTGGTTCGATCCCCCGGCACCACATGCTGCGCCAGCCCTGACCTCAGGGCAGACTGAGCCGGCCATAAAAACAAACAAACAAAAGTTCTGAAACAAGAAAAATAAAATAAAATAAATGAGTGAATAAACAAAGGTTCTGAAACAAGAAAAAAAATAAATAAATTCTTAAAAAAAAGAATAACTCAGTATATATAAGTGATAACTATGAATGTTAATGGTCTCAATTTACTGATCAAAAGACACAGACTGGGGCCCGGCAGGATGGCTCAGTGGTCTAAAGCCCCTGTTGGGCGGCTTCAGGGACCGCGGTTCTATCCCCAGCACCACATGCTGCGCCAGCCCTGCACTCAGGGCGGGCTGAGCCGGCCATAAAAATGAGTGAACAAACAAAACGAAGGTTCTGAAACAAGAAATAAATAAAAAATGCAAAAAAAAAGACACAGACTGGTAGAATGGATCAAAAAGTAAGATCCAACAATATGCTGCATACAAGAAGCACATTTAATTCAAAAAGAAATTCATAGACTGAAAGTTAAAAGATGGAAACCAATAGTCCATGTACCAGGAACCCAGAAGAAAGCAGGGGGTAGCTTTTCTGTTTGCAAAGTGAATTTTAAGCCAGGACTGTTTAGGAGAGACAAAGAATGTCACTGTAAAGGGAACAATGCAAGAGGAAGAGATACTAATAATAAACATATATGCAATGAATACCAGTCTACCCAACTATATAAAACAAATATTAACTTGAAAAATTAAATAAGCACCAATACAGTTGTATTGAGGGATTTCAATATCACACTGTCACAAAAAGACCAATCAGCTAGACAAAAAATCAGAAATATTACAACTAAACCAAACCTTTGAGTTCATTTATTTATTTATATTTATTTTTTAGGGAAGGGTCTACAGCAGTGGTTCTCAACCTTTCTAATGCCGTGACCCAGCAATACAGTTCCTCATGTTGTGGTGACCCCAAACCAAAAAGTAATTTTGGTGGCTACTTCAAAACTGTAATTTTGCTGCAGTTATGATTCGGAAGGCTTTAGCCAACCGCTGTGTTTTGGTCATTCAACTCCCACCAGAGTCGCCACCCACAGGTTGAGTGAGAACTGCTGGTCTACAGGGTGTTCTGGGTCTCACTACTAGATCAGACTTATAGTGATCCACCTGTTTACAGCCTCCTAAGAGCAGTCAGTAAACATCCCATTATACCCAGTATCAATTGCTGTCTCACCGCACCCCTGCGGCAGGGCCAGCACAGCAGGCCCAGGGATGGAGCCTTAGCCTTCTTACAGGTGCTTTAATCTGCAAACCCAACTTTTGAACAAATGCACTTCAGTAGTAGTCTACAGAGTGTTCAACCACACGCATCAGAATACACATTCTCCTCAGCTATACATGGGACATTCTTCAAAATAGACCACATGCAGGCTCTAGCATATGATTAAGAAATGTGAAAGAATTAAAATTATCCCATACATATTAGCAAACCATAAGGCAATAAAACTGGAAATCAGTGGCAAAAGAAACCACAAGAACTTCATAAAAATATTAACATTAAATAGCACCCTTGTGAACAACCAGTGGAACACAGATGAAGAAATTAAACAATTACTACAATTAAATAATTGTACAACAGTTATAGTACAACATACTGGAACACAGAGAGCAGTCCAAACAGGGAAATCTATAGGCAAATGCCCATATCAGTCAACCAGAACAAGCATCAATAAACAACTTAATGGTGAACCTCACACTTGTAAAAAAAAAAGAGCAGGATAGACCAAAAGCTCATCAAAGGGAGGAAGTTATAAAGATAAGAGCATAAATTAGTGCCTTAGGAACTAAGAAAACAATATAAAGAATCAATGAATCAAAGAGTTGGGTTTTGTTTTTTTTTGAAAGATTGAATAAGCTCAACAAATCCTTATTCAAATTTATTCAAAAAAAGAAAAAAGACTCAAATCCATGCACTTATGAATGGAAAGAAGGAAAGCACAGTGAACTCTGAAGAAATCCAGAAGAGCCTCTGTATCTACCTAGAAAACTTGTATTGCAATAAGATGGAAAACACAGAAGAAATGGACATATTCCTAGATACATATGGATTATCAAAACTGAACCAAGGTATAAAAATCCTAAATAAACCAATATCAGTGAAATTGAACATGTAATTTAAAACCAACAAAGAAAAGCCCAGGCCTTGATAGATTTACTGCTGAATTATACGAGAAATTTAGAGAAGATCTAAATCACCACCACTTCTCAAACTACTTAATGAAATTGAAAGAGAAGTAATACTCTGAAACTCATTCCTGGAAACAAACATTAATTACCCTGATATGAAAACCAGAGAAGGACCCAACTAAGAGGACTCCAATCTCCCTAATGAAGATAGATGCAAAAATCCTCAATGAGATACTGTCAAATAAAAAACAGTAAATCATCAAAAAGATTATATACCACAGCCAAGTGGGATTTATGCCACAGATGCAGAGATGGCATAACATATGTTAAATCAATAAATGCAATACACCATATTAACAGAGCAGTGCAGAACTCATGTGATCATCTCAATAGATTCAGAAAAAGCTTTTGACAAAGCCTAGCACCCATTCATGTTAAAACTACACAGAGAATTGGAATATTTTTTATCTCAGTCTGATAAAAGCTATCTATGATGAACTAACAGCCCACATCATACTAAATGGACAAAAACTGAAAGCTTTCTCTCTTAAAATCAGGAAGAGGACAAGGATTTCTACTGCCTCTGCTCTTATTCAACGTATTTTAGCCTGAGCAATTAGATAAGAGAAAGAAATAAAAGGAATAATAATAGGAAAGGAAGAAGTTAAACTATTACTATTTGCAGGTGATGTGATACTTTGTATAGAAGACCCCAAAAACTCCATTAAGAAATGCCTAGATTTAATAAACAGATTCAGTAGTATAGCTGGATACAAAGTCAAACCCCCCAAAGTCAGTAGCCTCCTCTACGTAAGTAACAAACACACTGAGAGACAAATTAGGGAAACAACATCTTTTGCAATGGCATACAAAGGATTAAATGTCTATCAATCAATCTAGCACATGGTATAAAAGACCATTACAGTAGGTCTTGAAAAATATAGTACTCTGAAAGAGATTGATGTGGATGTCAGAAATTGGAAAGATATTCCTCACTTTTGGGTAGGAAGAACCAATACAGTGAAAATGGCTGTACTTCTAAAGTAGTTATACAGATTTAATGCAATTTTGATCAAAATTCCAACAACATATCTGACAGAATTAGAAAAAACAATCCTAAATTTCATTTGGAACCAGAAGAGACTTAGGACAGCAAAGGCAGCTCTGGTCAATAAAGGCAAGGCAGGGCACATCACAATTTCTGACTTGAAATTATTCCATAAAACTACTGTGATTTAAAAAAAAAAAAAAAAAAAGCATGGCTCTGGCAAAAAATTAGACCTTAAGATCAACAGAACAGATTAGAAGATGTGGAAACAATGCCAGACATAGTCAGCCACCTTGTCTTTGACAAAAGTGCCAAACATATTCACTGGAAGAAAGATAATCTTTTTAATAAATGGTCCTGGAAAAACTGGCTCTGCACTTGCCAAAGATTAAAGTTGAACTCCTGTCTTTCATCATACAAACCTAAATTTGAAATGGTTGAGGATCTAAATATTAAAACAGAAACATTAAATATGCTGGAAGTATATCTAGGTAAAACTTTTGAAGTCATTGGACTTGATTGGTGTAGACCAGTGGTTCTCAACCTGTGGGTCGTGACCCCGGTGGGGGTCAAATGACCAAAATACAGGGGTCGCCTAAAGCCATCAGAAAATGTTATTTATTTGAAATTAGTTTTGAAGTAGCCACCAAAATTATTTTTTGGTTTGGAGTCACTGCAACATGAGAAACTGTCTTGCGGGGTCACAGCATTAGAAAGGTTGAGAACCACTGGTGTACATAAACACTATGAATAACACCCTGATTACACAGGAAGTATCACAAAGAATCAATAACTAGTATCTCATTATATTAAAAAGCTTTTACACAGTAAGAGAAACAGAGTGAAGAGACGACAGCACAGTGGAAAAAATGATTACCAGCTATCCCTCAAACAAAAAGTAAAATTGAAAATGTATGAAGAGCTAAAAAATGTCAGTCCTCCCAAATTTAAAGACCCAATCTAAAAATGGACACCTGAGATGATTTCACTCTTCTCAGTTGAAGAAATACAAGTAGAAAATATATGAAAAAAAAATGTTGAACATCTCTGATCATTTGAGAGGTGCAGGTTAAAACAACACCCCAGAAAGAATGGCTGCTATGAAGAAATCAACCAATAAAGGCTGGAGGTGCTGTGGGGAAAAAGGATCCCTTCCCTACAGTTGGTCAAAACATAGACTGTTTCAACCACTGTGGAAATAAGTTGGGAGATTCCAAAAAGCTAGGAGGCCAGATCTCATTTGACCCAGCTATTTCCCTTCTGAATATCCTCCCAGAAACAAGAACTATAGCAGTACAGCAATATGTGTGTGCCCCTGTCTATAGCAACACACTTTGTAATAGCTAGATCCTGGAAATAATCCAGATACCTGTCAACTGAAGAATGCATAAAGAGATACGATATTTGCCAACCAAAGATGGACTTCACTAACTGTGAGCTAAATAAACCTTTCCTTCCCTAATTCTGGCTGTCAAACATTTTCTTCCAGCAAAGAGAAAAACGTAACTGAGACATAATTTGGTATCAAGAACAGAGGTTCTTGTTATGACTATACCTGACCGTGTGGCTCAAGAACCTTTAGGAATGGCTTATGGGAAGAGCTATGAAAAGCTTGGAGATGTTGCCTATAAGAGAAGTACTGCAGTGCTCCAACTTTTCTGTATGGGAAATTCTGGTCAGAGCTTTGAAGATGAGGAGGCTGATAGAAATCCTGCCTGTAAAGATCAGGCTGGGGAGGTTTCTTCTGGAACTTGATTTGGGGTTTGGACCTAGATGATGTGTATTTGGCTTGACAGAAAGTTTGTCTACATTTTGCTTGTATCCAGAGACTGGGACTAGGATTAAAGATGGCAGACTGATTAATCTGGCAAAAGAAATTTCAAGGCAGTTGAATATTGAGGTAGTGGCATGGTTATTGTTTGGGGCTTTTGGTCAGATATATGTTGAGGATCAAGAGCAACTTAAGATGTGGGTTTGGCCAGAAAAGAAGCTCTAATAAATCTGTGGAATGCAAAGATATAGCTGAGAGCATTTCCATTGTTAAGAAGGAACAGGAGAATACAAAATCTAGCCTGAAGATCTCAAGGGAAGCAGTAAGACTTCACCTGTTGCAGCCTCAAAAGTGCAACAGTGAAAGATTTTGCTTGAGGAGAAAGCCACAGAGTATCATGTTCCAGAATGGTAGTAGCGACCGCACCAGTTTCCATAATGGCACGCTATAGACAGTTTGACCCTCAAAAACAGGAACAAGGACAGAGTCAGAATGTTCAGAAATCAGGGCACCAGACCCCTGCAACCAAGAGAGAAGGAAACTTGGCTACAGCTCCAGAAGGCCACGGACCTTGGCATCGTCCAAGCAGTGTTGGTTTTAGGCTTACACAGCTTGCAGGAGTTCTGAAGTTAAGAACGCCTTCACCTAGATTTCAGAAGTAGGCCTGGAAGGTTAGGCAGTGTGCCCCTGGTAGGGCAGTGTCTGAAGCTGTGAGATGCCTAAAGTGCAGTGGCAACGCCAGAGGCTTGGAAACATCTGGAATATGAATCACCTAAGAAAACGTGCAAGAGGGCTGGCAAGATTGCTCAGTGGTCTAAAGCACCATCTCCTTAGGCAAGCTTAGGCAACCTCAAGGACTGCAGTTCAATCCCTGGCACCACATGCTGCGCCAGCCCCACCCCCAGGGCAAGCTGAGCCAACCATAATATAAATAAGAAAATCTGCAAGAGGGGAGCAAAGAAGACCTAAGAAAGAAGCTATGAGAGTTACCACCAAAAGTGTCGCAGGGACAGAGCCATGTAGGTTCCTTAGAGCTCACCATTTATCACAGATTTTGTATCCCTCCATTTGTACCTTTTGGAATGGTAATGTTTATCTTGTGCCACTGAATGTTGAAAGTATCTGACTTTACTTTTGTATGCGGCTCACAGCTAAGAGTTTGTCCTACATCTTGGAGGAGACTTGGATCTTGGACTTTTCAGCCATGGTAGAACTGTTAGGACTTTGATGGCTCTTAGAGATGCACTAAAATGCCTTTCAAAGGGGGCCAGCCAGAGAGCTTAACAGACTAAAGCACCTACTCAGGCAGGCACAGAGACAGGATTCAATCACCAGCTTGTAGTGCCAGCCCCGCCCCCTGGGTGTGCTGAGATTGTAACCAAGACTGGGCATGACATGCATCTGTAATCCCAGCACTTAGAAGACTGAAAGCAGGAGGATCACTACCAGTCCATTCTGTGTCGTGAAACCCCGTAGACCCTGTACTAAATACATGTAAATAAATAAATAAATGCCTTTCTAACAAAGGAGAAAACATGAGTTTTGGGGGGTCAGGGCTAGAATGTTACACTTTGTGTCTGAATTTAACCCAAACCTAATGTAGTCACTGAGGTGGGCTTCTAGAGTTTATGATTAATTCATTATCCAATGCTGAGCTTATACGTGGGTGCTATACACAGCCTGGGGCAGATGGCTTGAATACAACATAAGGAAAGGAGAGAGGCAGGCTCAGCGCTGCTCCTCTGCTCCTGCTGCTGGTGCTGCTGCTTCTGCTCCTGTTTTGCTTTTTTCTGCCGCCATGAACTACTGCCCTCTGCCATATGCCACCCTGCCTTCAAGCCAGCCAAATATGGGAAACCTCCACAAACTGAGCTAAATAAGCCTTTCCTTCCTTAATTCTGAATGTCAGGTATTTTGTCCAAGCAAGGAGAGAAATGTAACTGAGACAGTGTGTGAGTCAACTTTGAGTCCTCTGATGGCAAAAGGTCACCCAACATCCAACTGCACAGGCTTAGGTCCGGTGGTGAGTGATTTCCACTACTTTAAGCTCAACAAAATGACCTCCAGATTCTTAAACACAACAGGTCATTACCTTTGTAACCACACATCAGAGTATTATCTATAGGACTGCCAGTAGGAGTTTCACAATTTATTATCCAGCTAACTGACTTCTAGCATCAGCAATAAGAACAAATAACTAAAAAAAGCTAGCCAGAGGCTTATTCAGGATTTCCCTAAGTTTCAACATACGTTTCTATTGTTTTTATTTTATTTCATTTTATTTTTTTAGGGAAGGGTCTACATACAGGGTGTTCAGGGTCTCCCTACTAGATTGGACTCATAGTGATCCACCTGTTTACAGTCTCCTAAGAGCCAGGATTATAGGTGTGCACCACCATGTCCAGTCTCAATTGCCATCTCAGTGTGCCCTGGGGATGGTACTAGCACAGAAGTCCCAGGAATTGAACCCAGCACCCCTGTGCCTGCTTGTAGGCACTTTTAATCCACTGAGCTATTTGGCCAGCCCTGTAAGGTTCTATTGTTAAAGCCACTTAGTCTGTAGTAGTTTCTTCAGGCAACCTAAAAATAAGTATAGCTGGTTAGTAAACATTTTAGGGTTCTGTGAGCTCATAAGGTTTTTATCATATATTCTTATTTGTCAAACACTTTCAAATGACTCACTGGGTCAGCCTTTGCCAGCCTTTTAATAGAAAGCAAGTGTATGTGGAGGGGAGGATGTTGGAACCCACAGTCTCATGCCTGCTAAGTGCGGGCTGAACCACTGAGCTACACCCCTCGTCCATCCAAGCTTCACAACTTGGCAGTGGCTGTGTTCCTAGGAGGGCAAGGGTGGGATCTCAGTTTGAAGTCTCAGACCATCAATTCTGCCATCTTTTTTTGATGGAATCAAGTCATGAAATCAATCCAGGTTACAGTGAGAGGGCAGGCTACTTCTTGATGAATGTTAGCATGCATAGTTAGGAATTTCTGTTCTCTATCTTTGCAAATTATTTTTACATAAATTAAAGGAGTATTAATTTATGCCTTCCTGCCTTCTGCTGATTCTGAGGCATACATCCTCCTACATGCACACCATCATACTCTTTACTTTTATTTATTTATGAAACAGGATCTTACTATATTGCCTTGGCAGGCCTGAGTCAAGAGTCAATGTTTGCCTTCATTAGCCTTCTAAGTAACTTGGATTATAATTTTTTTTCTTGTTTCAGAACTTATCTTTGTTTGTTTGTTTATTTATTTTTATGGCCGGCTCAGCCTGCCCTCAGGGCAGGGCTGGCGCAGCATATGGTGCCGGGAATCGAACCACGGTCCCTGTAGCCGCCTAAGCTTTCCTAAGCAGGCGCTTTAGACCACTGAGCCATCCTGCCGGGCCCTAACTTGGATTATAGACACATGGCCACCATACCCCGCGCCTCCTAACATTTCAGTAGCTCTGAAGTCAATTGTCTGATTGGACAATAATTTTATTGTTACCTGTGCTTCTGCAAATATGATCATAGTATTTTATGTATATGTGTACATATGTATATGTATATGTACATTGTGTAAATATGTGTGTATGTATACACATATGTAGATTGTGTATATGTGCACAGTTGAGTTTAATTGGATATAAAAGTTCAAGAATACTAAATTATAATTCAACATGACTTAATGCAAAAAGTCACTGATGCACAGAAAATTAAAGTAACAGAATGACAAGATATAAGTCTGGCATTAGGAAAGCAAAGATCTCTCAAAGTTGCTATCATCTGTGAAAAAATAACTGAAGAGTTTGGAGGACAGAGACAGAAAATAAGTAAGTAAAGCTATATTACTCAGTTGTGGTGAAAGAGAAAAAACGGAGGATCCAGTGGGAGAAATGAAATTGTTCAAAACACTAAGAAATTGGTATGTCCAAGTTGTAAGTTGCAGAAGTCTGTTGTTGAAGGAGGGAACATGAGTTCATCATACTTCTTGCTTACTTCAAACTGTTTTTTATCTGTTTATTTTCCAGTGATCTGTGATCTGATTGGGGAAAATTTAACTTAGTTGGATAAGAAGTGGCTGATTTAAAATACAGTGTTCTTTAAAAGGCTCTAAAACCTTTCTAGAATTTTTTTTTTTTTTTGTCTTTTTGAGACAGGGTCTCGCTATGCAGTTGAGGCTGGTCCTGCGCTCACTTTTGTAGCCCAGGGTGGTCTCGAACTCACACCAATCCTCCTGCCTCAGCCTCCCAAGTGCTGGGATTACAGGCGTGAGCCATCACGCCCGGCTCTTTCTAGAATATTAAAGCTTGAAAGTGCCAAAGAAATCAAAAGACATAAGCTTTGACTGTGTAAAGCAGTTGCTACATTGATACGCTACATGGTTGTGGGTGGCTGGAAGTTTGGAAGTTGCAGGTATAATTTAATCTTAAACCATTCCAAAGAGTTCCTCTCTGAAAACGTGTATCTGTACACATACATGCACACATACACCTCAGTCAAACTTAAGAAAAAAGAACTCAAAATTGTTTTAATAAGGCTGTTTCAGAGCCCTGTAGGATGTTCCCAGGATGTAGATTGTGAATGGAAAAGCTATAGTGACTTGCAGTAGTTCTGTTGGTACAACAGAAAACTGCTATCCTTTGTGTCCCTTTAGTCATATTTATTTATTTGTTTGTTTTGTGTACTTGGTACAGGGTCTCACTTTGCAGCTTGGATTCATAGTGATCCTCCTGTTTTCAGCCTCCCCAGTGCTGGGATTACAAAGTGTGCACCACCATGCCCAGTCTTAGTGTCCTGCTCAGCATGCCTGGGGGCAGGGCTCATGTGGCATGTGGTGCTGGGGTTCAGACCCTGGCCTCTGTGCTTGCCTAAGCAGGCACTTAGTCCACTGAGCTATGTCACCGCCTAATTTTTTCAATAACCAAAATGAGTCTTGGTTAGTCAGAAAGCCTTCCTTCTAATGTAGTACCAGCTAAGAACAAAAAAGTATTAATCTCAGGACTGGTATACTGAATATAAAATAGCTTCAGAAATAACAGTTGTGCATCAAATGAAATAAAAGAGATATCAACTAAGTTAAAATGATTTAGAAGAGTTAAGATGGTATGTATGTAAAGATGTGTTAACCAATGTAATTTTTATATAGATATGTAATTAATACATGGCAAATTTGTACCACAGTATCACATGATAGTTAAATTAGCAGCGTTTTTCTTAGTTTGTGTGCAGATGGTAGATCTTCAAATGTGTTACATCTTAAATGGAATAAATACACCAGGCATTGAGCCTTAAATTCTTGCTTTCATGTAGTTTCTACTCCAGGTATGATAGGATATTTATATTCAAGTTCCATCATGGAAATGCATTCTATCAGAGAGGGTGTACAAGAGAAGATTATGAAGCAATTGCATAAATGGTAAAGGATCAAGAACCTTTTTATTTTATTTTATTTTCAGTCTTTTTGAGACAGGGTCTCATTATGCAGTTCAGGCTGACCTTGAGCTCACATTTGTAGCCCAGGGTGGTCTCAAACTCACACCAATCCTCCTGCCTCAGCCTCCCAAATGCTGGGACTATAGGTGTGTGCCACCACGCCCTGCCCAACCTTTTTATTTTTTTAAGTTGACTTTATTTTTATATCAGTTTTAGGTGCACTTTAACAAAATGGAGCAGAAGGTACAAGGGCTCCTTCCGCTTCCGCTTTACTGTCCCACAATTGTGACCTCTCATTATCAGCATCATTCACGAGTAGTACGTTTGTCACAACTAATGAGTTGACCCTGGCATCATTATCATCCAAAGTTCCCGGCTTACGTTAGGGTTCCTTCATTTCTGTCATTGCACATTGCATAGATGTGGATGAGTGTATAATGCTGCATTCTACCACTGTTGTATCATTCTGTAACTCCTCTGTGCTCTGCCTGGTCATCCTCCTCTTTCCCTCAATTCCCAGAAACTACTGAGCTTTGTGTTTCCTCCAGACCTTTTACAGAATGCCATGTAGTTGGTTTTTGTTTTGTGGTACTGGAGATTGAACTCAGGACCCTGCACTTGCCAGGCAAGTGCTTATTGTACTGAGCTATCTCCCCAGTCCGTGATATAGTTGGAACCCTATAATATTTAGCCTTTTCAGATTGGTTTCTTTTACTTAGTACTTAAGGCTGTTTCCTGTTTACCTGTGCCTCAACAGTGCCTTTCTTTTAAGTGCTAAATAACCTGTTGTCTGGAATACTCTATGGGTTGTCCATTGACCTACCGAAAGGTATGTGGGTTGCTTCCAAGTTGTAACCGCTATGAATAAAGCAGCCACAGCCATCTATGTGGAAACTTTTGTGAGGACAGAAGTTTTCAGTTCCTTTTGCTAACTACCAAAGAACGTGGTTCCTGAATGGAGTGGTAAAGATACGTCCAATTTTGTAAAAAACCACCAAACTGTCTCCCAGATAGCTGCGCTATTTTTAATTAGCAGTAATGAGAGTTTATTGATACTCAGCCTGACCAACATTTGGTGCTTTCATTTTTACTGGATTTTGGCCGTTCTTATGTGTGTAGTGGCATCTCATTGTTAATTTAATGTGCATTTCATGTAGTATATGATGTGAAGTATGTTTTTATATCCTTATTGGCCATCTGTATGTCTTTAGGGAGGCATCTTTAAGATGATTTTTAATCATCCTAGTAACTGTTTATTGTTAAGAATTTTTGCACATTTCGGATAAAGGTTTTTTCACCAGATATATCTTTCGTGGATAACTTCTGACAATCTTTGGTTTCTCTTTTTATTTTCTTGGCAATGTCTTGCAAAGCAGATTTTTTTTTTTTTTTTTTTTTTTTTTTTTTTTTAAAAATTTTTTTTTTTTTTTTTTTTTTTTTTTTTTATTTCAAGAAGGTCCAGATTTTAAATTTTTCAGAAATTGCATTTTTGGTTGCTGTGTCTAAAAAGTTGTTGCAAAAGTTGAGGTTATGTAGGTTTTCTCTGAGTTAGCTCTTCTAGGAGTTTTTTAGGTGCACATTTGAAATCTAGGTTAATAATGCATTTTGACTTAATTTTCTGAATTATGTAGTGAAGTCTGGGTCTAGGTTCATTTATTTTTCCTGTGCATGTAGATGTCTGGTTGTTTTGGCATCATGTGTTGAAAAGACTACTAGCTCCCTTGCTGCATTGCCAGAGTTCAGTGATTGTATGCATGTGGGTCTATATTTCTGGGCTCTCTGTCCTGTTCCATTCTATTGTCATCATGTTCCATCTGTCTCTATCCTGTTCCAGCCTGTGTATTATTATGGGCCAAACTTTAATTCCAAACCGAGTTGACTACTGTAGTGTTATAGAGTCAGGGAGTGCCACTCAGCTTTCTTCTTCCCAGTTGCGTTGGTTACTCTGGCCCTTTTTCCTCTTCACATAAATTTAAACGTCAGTTTGTGAATAGTCACAAAAATAACTTGCAATGATTTTCAGTGGGATTGTGTTGAATCTGTAGACCATGCTGGAAAGAACTGACATCTTGACAATATTGAGTTATCTGGAAAACTTGGTTTTTATTTTGAAATTCTGACTCTGAAGCATAGTGACTTAAGGCCTCAGGAAGTCTGGCTGCAGTTTGGGCCACAGTTTCTAAACAGGTGTTGCTAGAGAGTCTAGGTAGTTTACCAGCTATGGGCATAGGTCCCTAAAAATCCCCTTTCTATCATATGTCAACCTCAAGGTCCAAGTTAATTTCTAAGCATGAGGGGACTTGCGGGTTAGCTCAGTTGTTTAAGCACCTGTGTGGGCATATCCAGTCAGGCACAGGGGACCGCAGTTCGATCCCCAGCTCCAAGTGCCTTACCAGACCCACCCTGAAGACAGCCTGAGCCAGCCAAAAAAAAAAAAAAATCCTCCTAATTTTTCAGCATGCAAGCTCTAGAATTTCTCTAGGAGTTTCTCATCTTGATTTGTCACCCTATATCAGGACCTAGTAAACACTGGCCATTGTCATCGTAAACATTGTTATACTTGGTGTGCCTATCTAGCCTGCCTTTATCAAACACATAATCCCAGTGACTCATGAGTCAAGTCTCAATCTATAGAAGTCCCCACCCAACAACTACATGAGGTTTCAGGGGGACAACTACACATAAACCATAACACACAGCCATTGCTTGGTCAGTTGGCTTTGAGTAATCCAAAGTGAGATTTTCGTAGTGGACTCCACTGTGACTGCCTCAGGGAGGAGCTCTGGAGTAGGGATCTGAAGGTCATCCCTTCAAGTCAATACCAACCTGTGGCCAGCAGCCAATGGGAAAACAGTGCCCTTAGTCTACAACTGCAAGGACCTGAGTCTTACCAGAAACCTCAGTAGGCTTGAAAGTGGGTCTGATCTCAAGGCAAACCCCATGCTTTGATTTCACAGTGTGCTGCATTATTAACAAAAGTATATGCTTTGTTCAGATTTCACCAGTTTGCTTACTGTTGTCTTTTCTCTTCTAAGATCCACCCAAAATGCAGTCCTGTATTGCTCTCCTTCCTAGTAAGCCAAAGAGAACTTACACCTGGCATTATTCCAGAAACATGCCCAGAGTCCCCAGAATGCCAGCCTTCCTACAAATGGGCATAATGGCCCCTGGCCACAGAGCCCAGTCTTTCTTTCTCTTGCTTTCTGACTAGGAGATGTAGCTAAGAACCGCTCAGGATCTGGTGACAAACACACTCCTTTTGGAAGTTACGATATTTCTGGAGAGATTACTGTGACCAGTGCCCACGTGCATAAGACAGAACCTTAGACCTGGAAGGTACGTTTTCCTACTGTGCTACAAATGCCTTTACATACTTGAGCACTCAACATTTTCATATGTCAACCTGGAGCTTAAGATATTTTAAAAAATTGAATTGATATAATACTTGAGTCAGGGCATATTTAAGTTGATGGGTTGTCTCTGCCTGCCTACTTGTTATTAATAAAGACTCAATATGTGATCTGAAAAAAAAAAAAAGCAGCGTTTTTCTGTCCTGTGTCTGCATGACATTCCATTTCATTGATTTGTCAGAATGGGCCTTGGAGGGGGACCCGGAGGGCGTACTGTGAACTTTGGGCTCATGTCTGCCCACATGCACAGTGAATGGTATGACCTTCTAGAACTTGCCATTCTTCTGTCTGTTGGTCCCATTTCTGTCGAAAGGACCTCTCCAGTTGATTTGTTGGGGCAGCACAACACTGGGAGGCTAAGAAATGGGCTTTCTTGTTCTTTTCTCTCTTCTCATTGCTCAGGATTCAGCTGTGGGGGAAGCTGGGAATGTGTGAAGAGGCATACTCCAGGTCCGTGAGGCACGGGAACAGGTACTCCATGCTCTGCTGCAAGACCATGAGGGGCTTCCATGATGACAATCACATTTCTTTAGAAGAAACTTTAAAAGTATCCAGAGCCCCAACCTGAGTCAGGCTAAAGGCCCCTGAGTCTGCTGCTCCCAAGCCACAGGAAGAGCAGTTGGGTAGAGGGACAGAACTGTTTCTAGTCATGAATTTCTGCAAACCAGCCACCCCATTGCTGGCACCAGTGACCTGCCAACCTTGTGCTCAGAGGAAGCAGACGAGCAGCGAGTCCTTGTGCCTGACTGGAGACAGATGTGATCCTGGTGCAGGATGCGGAGTAGGTGCTCCTCCTCCGGTTTGCTTTGCTGTCCCACTTGAAGATGCGGTTGGCCTCTTCTGTTGGCTGCCATCGTAGGCTATAGATCCTAACTTGAGTCTTGGAGCAAATAGCAGAAAAATGCTTTGCCTTTAAGGTGAAAGAGCCTAACGGCAAGAAAGTCCACCCTACCCATCATGTAAGGACTCTTCAGGGGCTCTAATCCGAGCTGGTAGGCCCTGCCATGCTAACTGCTCCTGAATATACGTCTGGGACTGAAGAGGCCTTAAGCACATGCTTTTTTCTTAAGATTACACATCACTTCATTGTAGGGCTGTCTAAAATCACTGCCCTAGAACACGCCCCATTTGCCAGTCCCACTTCTGCCACTGTCATGCCCCTTGGTGCACAGGCTAATCACTGCCCAGCTGGTTAACCTAGGTGTAAACCCTCTCCAAGGTGGCAAGAACCCGAACTGTCGAGTTCCCACCTCCAGAATCTTTCTAGTAGGATGCTAGGCACATAGTAGGTAGATACCCCATGAGTGCTGGTTGAATGAAGAGCTCCAAGAGTGTACTTGCAGGAGAAAAATCACTGTAAATGGCTTCATGTATTCCCTCATATTCGTATGTGCACTGATTTCTTTTAATTTCATGTATAAGTATTGTCGAACATTTTCCAGTATTTTTTGAGAAATGTCTATCTGATTTGGTATTTTGGAGAATCACCCTGGTGGTTGAGAAGTGTGCTCTCTATATGCCGCTAGAGCCTGCTGTCTAGGACTGCGCATGCATGGCTAGAACATTTCTGTCATCAAGGAAGCTTGGGATCCATAGCACTGATCTTGAAGGCGACTGGTGGGAGAGCCAAGGCAGGGAAACCGGTTAGCTTTGCCCACACTGAGCAAGAGCTGGCAGTGTGCACTAAGGCTGGGACGGTGTTGGTGGAAAGGAGGAATGAAGTCAGAACTGTTTGGGGAACAGGGTGAACTCAGTTTGGCTGAGGTAAAAGAAAGCAGTATCTGTGTTTAACCAGAGAAGAAGACAGGTGGGTACAAAGGAAGTGAGTAGGTTATGCTGAGACTTGTGGTCAGGCTTTATTACAAGCAGTGGGCTTGATGCAGACGAGGGCTGGCTAAGGAAGTTGGTGCTCCACAGACTCTAGCCGAAGCTTGTTACCCATGGGTGGGAGTCGGTCTCTTTCGATCCTTTAGTAGTCTTTCTCCCTTCACCCTCTTTACCTTCCTCGCTTCCCTCCTTTCTCTCTTCCCACTCCCCTCTTCCTCCTTTCCTCCCTCTCTTCTCTCGTTCTGTGTCTTCCTCTGATGCTCAGCCCACCCAGGATGATTCATTTAAACTCAGCTTAGTTACATCTGCCAGGTTCCTTCACAGTCGCATTTAGGTTAGTATTGGACTAAACATTTGGAAGGTTTGTGGTATGTGTGTGTGTGGGGGGGGAAGATGGGGGGGGCAAGATGACCACGCCTCCCTTCCGCTTTCCACCTGTCATCTTCCTGGGAATGCAGTTTAGCTTAGCCAGATTGATACCACAAAGCCATCACAGATAGGTCTGCGTTTCTGACGAGGATAACTGCATTTGTGCTCAAGCTGCTGGGAGGTTCGATTTGCTGGAGGTAGGTGCCGAGGTGGAGCTGAGTGTGGACAAGTCAGCGGATGCTTGCGGCTCCAGTCTACAAGTGGCAGTTTCCTGTTTCTGACCTGGCAGAGCAGCAGACAAGGACAACTTTGCGGCCAATTCAGTCAGAGGACACACTGCAAGGATATCACTGAGCGCTGGCCCTCACCGTGTGACGTGCCTGGGGTGCCAGACTGCATCTCCTTGAGTGCACTAGACATGCTTGTGTGTTGGGTGCAGCTTCCAGGCCAGGGGCTGCAGACTGAAGTGCCCAAAGTGTTCTGGCAGGGAGAAGCTTCTGTCTGGTCTGAGGCCCCAGGGAGGCTTTAAAGATGAGACAAGAAGAAGTTGAGATTGCTAGGAGTGTTAAAAATTAGCCAAGCCGGTGATACAGTGCAGGGGCTTAAGCACCTGCCTGGCAAGCATAAGGTCCCGAGTTTGATCATTCATTGAAAACAAAAACATAAAAATTAACCCAAGCAAGAGGGTATCTCATGCCCTACTTCCCTAATAATCCACACCAAACTTGATCTTCATAAATCTATTTTTTAATTTTTTAAAGAATACAAAATGGCAATAGAAAAAGAGAACAGCTTTAGAAATGATACAAAATTTCACTAAACAAAGCAGTAGAAATTCAGCAATACAAGTGCCTGCTTGGCAGCACAAGGTTGTGAGTTTGAACCCCAGTCCCGCCAAAAAAAAAAAAAAGAAAGAAATTCAGCAGTGGATGCTGTATTGCCTGATGTTATCTTCAAATTAGTTGTTCAGGTTTCCAGATATAAACATGCAAGCTTCAAGAAAAAAGAAAACAAAACCATAACAAAAAACATTACAAGAAATTGAAAAGAGGGGCTGGGGAGACAGTGCAGGGGCACAAGTGCCTGCCTGGCAAGTGCAAGGTCCTGAGTTTGATCCCCGGTTCCGCACAAAAAGATAAATAAATAAGGAAATTGGAAAGAAAAAAATGTAAGCATTAAATTTCAAATGACCAGAAGGAATTGGCAGTGCAGTTATCCAACCTACCCTGTATATATACCCACATGAATCTTTTTCCCTTCTTCCTCTTTTTCATCCCAGTTTTCCTTTCTCACTGAACACGTTCTTTCTCTTTCATAGTATCCATCATACTATTCTAATTTTATTTACTCTTGAAGGTTCTGACACCATTGAGACAATACAATGTTTGCACCTATGGATCTGATTTACAGTTTCTAGTTGTATCCATTTAGCTACAAAAGCCTCAAATTTATATTTTTATAGCTGAATAATACTCCGCTGTGTGAAAATATCATCTTTTTTTAATCCATTCCTCAGTGGATGGGCATTTGGGTTGTTTCCAAGATTAAGCTATGACAAATTGTGCTGCTGTAAACATAGGTGCACACATATCACTGTGGTATGATGATTTCAGTTTAAAAAAAAAAAATACTTAGGAGAGGAATAGGTGGCTTGAATGGAACCTCCAATCCCAGCTTTTTTTTTTTGTTTTTTGTTTTGTTTTGTTTTTTTGTCTTTTTGAGACAGGGTCTTGTTATGCAGTTCAGGCTGGCCTTGAGCTCACTTTTGTAGCCCAGGCTGGTCTCGAACTCGCACTGATCCTCCTGCCTCAGCCTCCCGAGTGCTGAATCCCAGCTTTTTGAGGAATCTCCACTCTGGCTTCCTCATGGCTGCACCAGGCTGCACTCCCACCAACGGTGGAGAAGGGTTCCTTTCTCCCTACAGCCTCTCCATCACTTGTCATTGGTTGGCTTCTTGATGACAGCTACGTTTTCTGGCATAAGATGATACCTCAGGATGGTTTTAATTTGTATCTCTTGAATGGCCAATGATGCTGAAATTTTCTTCCTATATTTGTTTGCCATTTGTATCTCTTCATTTGTGAAGTGCATGTTCATCTTGGATGGATGGATGGAAGGATTGATTGATTTAATACAAGGTCTTGCTACACAGTTCAGACTCCCCAACATGGGGATTACAGACATGTGCCACCATGCCCAGTTCTAGGGCCAGCACGGCATGTGGCACCAGGAATCGAACTTGGGTCCTCATGCTTCCCAGTCTGGAGCTATCTCTGCAGCCTGGTGATTTCTTTTGACATGCAGGAACTTTTCAAAAAGATGCGATCCTAATTATTGATTCTTTGAAATATTTAATGCATTTCTTTTTTAGAGCAGTGTTTTACAACTTAGTCTGCTCTTCACTGGGAAGATGTCTATTACTAAGTGACATCTAAGTTATATCACAGTATAGCATGTGTATGTATCTATACAAATGTATGTGTTACATAATATGTGTTATATACATGCATTTATTACATGTATGTCTTGTAAACATATAAGATGTTATGTTTATGGATGGATGCATGTACAGTTGTTGCATTTTAACAACCTTTTCTTCTCTCTTATCAATTAGAAAGCTTCATTTTACATGTAAAATTCATTTTACTTCCCAAAGGTCAGGTTTTAAAAGTTTGTAGTTTTTGAGAATAGAGATCTTCAGTAATAAAAGTTTATCGGCCTGCAGGCATTTGCTTCTGCCAGAAATAACCACAGAATAGGCTCAAGTCCAGGCTCTGCGTCCTGGCCCCCAAGCACACCCACCTGAGGTGTTTTTTTCAACCATGAGGAGCCAACTGCTTTCCTGAGATCTCAGCTTCACTGCACAGCAGAGGGCCCTGGCAGCCCATTGCACCTTTAAAACCATGTGAGGAGGAGCCAGGGCTGAGTCCAGGAGTTGAATGGATGGAGTGTGGGTGGGGAGGGCAAGACAAGACCCTTACTTAAGGTGCAGCGTTGGTGTTGCTCATGGCCGTGGACACCACGGCCCTGCCCTGTTCTTGGGGAGGCTGAGGGCTGAGACAGAGCCACTGCCCGGGCCCAATCTGAAGGAAATGTTCTTCTGTATTCAAGCTCAAAACTGACTTCCAGGAGAACAGAATGCACCCAGTATTAGGTGATGCGAATGAGGGAAATACTTTTGTCTGAAACGCCTTCCAGGGATGGTTTTCATTATTCTTTTTTTCCTTCTTAACAACATGAACATGATCTCAAACCAAATCTTGAAACTCTGACCCCCAGGCCTCGCAATAGACAGCCACACAAAAGGCCTCCTGAGGAGCAGCACAGTTCCTCAAAACACAGTTTTGGTTTTTAAAAACCAAAGCATCACATGCTAAAGTTTCTTCTGTCTTTAGTGAAGCTAAAATTAGCAAAGATTGTATCAAATTGAAACCAGCTGTTTCATACAGAGCCACCAAACTATAGCCTATGATTTCCTCCTGAGGGTTCCCCTTTCAAGCCCTAGTAGTTTGTCTGCCTATCGCAAGAGTGTGTCATGTCCGTTAGAGGGAATGAAGAAAAATTTCCCCCTTCTGGCATAGATAACGTGAAAAAAGGACATAGGTACTTGAAAGCAAGTAAAATTTGGTATTACACATCAAGACTAAGTGTGTCTGATTTCTCTTTCTTTTTTCTTTATGTTATGGCCGGCTCAGCCTGCCCTGGAGGGTGGGGCTGGCGCAGCATGTGGTCCCAGGGATGGAACTGTGGTCGCTGTGGTTGCCTAAGCTTGCCTAGGCAGGCACTTTAGACCCCTGAGCTATCTTGCCGGCCCCAAGTGCATCTGATTTATACCGTTCTTTCGCCTTGTTTCAAGTGCCTGAGCTAGCATTTCCACAAAGACCATATAATAACAATCAATTCACCTACTGGACACTTACTATCTGATTGAGCCAACCTCTCTTGACCATTCTTGTGCAGTGTGGGAGATTTCAGTCTGCAGGTGTGGGCGTGCTGGCCGTGGAGCAGAGTGCCTGAAGCTTGCAGGCAGTGTGTGGGTGCTGGCTCAGGTAGAAGCTGCGTGACTCTGTTTTCTTTAGCCCGGGGTAAGAATCATCATCCCTGTCTGACGGGCAGCTCTGAAAAATTAAAGACAGTGCATAGAAAGTGCTCAGCAGTGCCTACACATATGAAGCAGAAATGATGCTACTTTCTATTTATTTTGTGATGTCTTAGAACAAAATATGCTCCGGGAGCTTATAACCTAGAGGGAGGAGGAGAAGTTGCAAGGGATCTGCTCGAGTGATAACTACGTAGTGGCAGCCTGCTCTGTGCTAAGCTCTGGTCTTGGGGCTGTGAGTGCATCGAGACTGTGTGCAGCAAGCTGTGCTTATACCTGGGATAGGTGCACAGGTAGACCAGAGGCAAGAGAGGTGCTTTGGTGTAGAGAGATGAACCGGGCCCCAAGGAGAGCAGGACAAGAGACTGGGGAGGCATTTCTGACTACAGACAGGACCACAGATGAGGAGTACAGGACTTCACAGAAGCCCAGAGCAGTGTAGATCAGTAGTAGGGTGGAGGGAGACTGCAGAAGGGCCATGGGCAGCGGGAGAAGCAGACCTTGGGAGCTCAGCGGACAGTCCCAGAGGGGAGGACAGCCATCTCGGAAGAAGGCTTAGTGCCTTGCTTCGTGAGGATGCATCAGTAGTACCTCTTAGTCTGTGTTGGGGAGCCTTTGCTAGATGGATCTGGTACATCTGTAGACAAAGAACAGCCCATTATGGAAGGCTACTCCGATGGCATGATTCCTAGGAGGAAGACACTGCCAAGACTTTAAAAGACTTGGCCAGGATTATGTGTCCAGCATGGCCTTCTCAGGCTGCGCGTAGGCCGTATTTCTAAACAGAGTGAAATATGCAAAGCCTTAGTTAGCGAATACAAGATGCCATTTTTGAAATAAGAGACTGAAAGAAAGAAAACAAGCAGCAACTTGTTCTTAGGCGCAGAAAAGCATTTTAAACTTGTACTCGAGTTGGACATAAGTGTGGATTTGAGCTTAGTCCTGTGCTAAAAGAAAGCCCTCAGGTGTGGGTGTGTGCTAAAAAAAAATGGTGGGTGGCATTTGCATCACTGGATTTGGCACCATTAGTAGCTGGGCACCACTTGGAAACCTGTCACTGAATTTATATAAGAGAATGTCAGTTCTGTAAGAGGTCACCGAGGGTGGATGGCCAGTCTTTTTCTATGTTATTTTTGTCAAGTGGCATTCACTCTCCATTTGAAGCCTCAAACGGTCGTGAATTTAGACTTGGATGTGGGGCTTGCGGCTTAGCTCAATTGTTTGAAGCACCTGCTTGGGCATACCCAGTCAGGCACAGCAGACCAGGGTTCAGTCACCAGCCACACCAGACCCACCAGTAAGGCAGCTTGAGCTATCCAAAAAAAAAAGTCCTAGACTTGGGTGCAAGCTCATGGCCCCTTTGGTAGCTGGTTTCTGTTCTTGGGGGTGGCTACAGCTGCTGGAGACATGCAGCCTCCCCGACCCAGCACCGTGTCTTGTCAAGTCTGGTCACCTGTACACCTGCCTTTTCTTTCTCCTGTGTTGAATTGAGCGTCCCCTGGAATGTAGCTTTAAGTCTTTTTACCATCTGCACTACTTGCCTCATACTTAAGTATTTTTGCTCCTCCTCCTCGGTTGTCCCAACTTGCTGGCCTCTCCTCTGCTTTCACCATTTGTGCCTGATGTTCATCCAGCATGACCTTTTATGATCTAAGCAGCCTCCTTGGTTTCCATAGCAACATTCATTTTTCTCCTCATTAAAATTTTTGAGGATTGCCTAGTCAGAGCCTCTAACTTTATGTACTTTCTTCTGGCTCAGAAGTTCACATCCGGGGCTGGCGAGCTGCCTCAGTGGTCTAAAGCGCCTGCTTAGGCAACTTCAGGGACTGTGATTTGATCCCTGGCACCATATGATGTGCTAGCCCAGGGCAGGCTGAGCCGGCTGTAATATTAAAAAAAAGTTCACATCCAAAGACCAACCAGGACCCTATGGCTGCCAACTTCCTGGCTAAGCTTCAACATTCAGTGGGTATATGACCCAAACTACTTGCCTCTAAGCAAGACCCAACATCCAGTAAGATGACTCCTGGGTTTAAATCTGTGTACGAATATAAAGAGGACTCCTCCAGTGCCTTGGTACCTCTGCCAAGCTCCCATCCTGGAGCCAATGCTGTGGGAACTCAGCTCCAGCCATTGTGACCTTGATCATTTTGATTGAAAATGGCAGGTTAGTTTTTCATTTTAAATTATCAGGAAGCACAGGAATTATCTAAGTATATTCCTGCTGTTCTTTGGATAATGTCATCTTTTCTTTGAAGGCATGTGCATGTGGGTGAGAGCAAATACTTGGCAGTGTGGGTATGTGAAAGGCGTGTGTATTATGGGTTCATCTCCAGTATCACTTTGGAGATTGAACTTTCTAAACAAGAAGTAATCTAGCTGTAGGAAAGGGTCTCAGTAGCTTGAGTCAGCTGTGGCCCGGTTTCTAGGCTCCAGTCTTGGTAGTAGGTTAGAAAGAGGATTGCGGTGGCTTTGGGGGAGTGAGTACCTTCCATATTTGACTCAAAGTGGACAACTGAGATGCTCAGTGTATATACTTGGCCTCCATTTGCCTCATTTGTCTTTCAGTTATTCCTCATTGCCGCTTCCCCACCCCTGCTTTAGCAGCCCGCATCTTGCACTGTCATGGCCTAAGCTCTCTCTGGGACACTGTCATGGCCTAAGCTCTCTCTGCAGTGTCATTCTTGCTTTGCTCCAGTTCGTGTTCTGCACTGGACTGCAGCCAAAAGGAGTTTCTAAATATGTAAGTCAACATCCATATGTTTAAACTTTTCAGTCGCTGCCTCTTGCATTTGGGGATTTAAGAGCATTTTTTGCAGTTAAGGTGGGCAGCTGCGTTCAGCCTCTGGAAGGGCTCTCCGTCTCCTCCTCGTGACGCCATCTTTCTCCCAAGTGCTTGCAGCCTCAGGATTGTTGCGCCTCGCCCACAGCAAGGACCACTCTTTTCTCTCCCTCCTCACCCGGTTGACTCAAGGCCAAAGCTTAAATGTGACCTTAAAGAAATTTTCTTTAAATTTCTCATTGATCCTAGGACTACTTTTAGTGTCCCTTTTTTTTAATGAATGGTAATACACTTATTTTTTAAAGAAAATAAATATTAAAAAAAAAAATAGGAATGGTACAGAATTTCATTCCTAAATAAGATGCTAGGAATTCAACAATGGTTATTATATTGTGTATTGTTGTCTTCAAATTAGTTGCTTAGGTTACCACATGTGTAAGCATGCAAAATTGTCCAAAAAAAAAATTTTGAAAGGAAGAAAAGAAATCTACCTAACTGTTCTTTTCAATAGGCTAGTAAAAAATCAGCAGTACAGGACCAGCCAGACAGCTCAGCAGATAAAGTGCACACTTAGGCACATGCAGGGACAGGGGTTCTATCCCCAGTGCGCCATTCTGGCCCCACCCCTGTGGTGTGCTGAGCCAGTGACTGAGACTGGGTGTGGCAGCACATGCCTGTAATCCCAGCACTTGGAAGGCTGAAAACAGGAGGATCACCTCGAGTCCAATTTATGTAGTAAGGCCCTGTAGTCCCTATACTAAATATATTAAAACAAAACAAAACGAAAAAAAAAAAAAACTATGTGGAAAAGTCAGCAGTACAATTATCAAGCTGTCCTGTGTATATACATACATATTCTTTCCTCTTCTTTCTTTTTTCCTTTCACTCATCCCAGTTATTCCTTCACTGTGAGCAGTTTCTTTGCCTTCCACAGTATACTCCTAATAGTTCTCAGTTTGTTTTCAGCAGCTGTCACAATTTATAGCTCTTTAAATCTTCATGCCCACCAACTTTATGGGGCTGAAAATCTTGTTTTCATCTATAGTCCCAAAAACCTTTTTATGTGTCATGTCACATAGTATATAAATAGTTCATGAAAAGACAAACATACATACCTGCTGGATGCATACATGTGCAGATAGGTTAGTGCCACTTCATTCTACCAATGGGGATAAAATGCAGAACGCTCTGGACTTGCAATGCAGAGCTATGGATTCTAGGTGCTGTCCTACCGTTTAACAGCTTTGCCATCTTGCACAAACCTCTTGACCGCCCTGTGCTCCAGCTGCTTTTGCTTTACCTGAGGAGAAAGATCTTGACCTACCTGCAGGAGATGCTATGTCTTGACCTGCCTGCAGGAGAGAGTGTGAAGCTCAGAAGGGTCAATTTGCAGATTCATGGCCTTCCAACTGTGCAGTAGCATGCCTTTTGTCTTTAATGTCATTGGCTTACAATAATCCAGATGACAGCAGGAATAGAAGGAATAAAAGGGCCTCGAACCAGGCCAGCACAAAGTCTGGGGACAGAGCGGACACAGGCCCTGGAAGGGTGTGTACGAGCTGGAGCCTCTGTGGAGCTGCATGGGGCCATCCCTGCCTACAGCTTAGGCCAAGAAGGTGCCCTTGGGTGTCCTCTGAGATGTGCAATGGGTACTGATGCCTACTCTTACCCGTCATGGTACCATTGGCCTGTGGAAGCCGCATGCCACAGTGGGAAACTCCTAACACACAGATGGCTGAGTGGAACTTTGCCAGTCACCAGGTTTGTGTCCTTAGAAATTTATCCAACATATATTTGTTTGTTTCCTTATGTAAAAACAGAAATAGTAGTGTCTTTTTATCAATTTTATAGGGTTATTGTGGAAGACTGAACGAAATACACATACATGCTTTGGAAATATGTTATGTATTATATGTAGAATGTAGTCTTAAATTAAAAATTGTAGCAGAATCAAACCAGTAGCTGAAGTACCTCCATCACACACACTTCATACATAAATTTCTTGGCAGTATATTTTAGTTGAATTTTATTTGCAGCTAGAGTGTTAATAAATGCAGTAAGTTACTGTGAATTGATAGGGCCCTCTGGGGAAAGAATTTCCATACATGATGATTGGTCAAAGGGTAGTATATTTTAATCAACATTTGTTAGCCTGAGAGTAACTCACTGTTTTTACAGAATCACTGCTAAAAATGGAAACAAATGTAATTATTCTTTTTATTTTTATTTTTATTATTATTATTTATTTTTTTTTTTTTTGGTGGGACCAGGGTTCGAACTCACGACCTTGCACTTGCCCAGCAGGCACTTGTGCCTCGGAGCTATCTCCCCAGCCCCTTAATTATTCTTTTTAGAGCAGAGAAATCCTGCATGTTAGATATAGAATATGTCAGAGAGAGATTGAGCTAGAACTTGTGCCTCCAGCTAATATCCTTTAATTTAACACCAAATTTGAGTACACTAGTGTATTGGTTAGAGTTTTACTTAGAGGAACAGAATAGATATAAGGAATGGATATTAACACAAAATATACAATCTATAAGGAATTATAAGATGGGCTTACAATAGTCAGCCACAGAGTCAGATGAGGAAGCACACACAGGGCGTCTGCACGCTCTGGACTGAAGAATTCAATCCCAAGGTCTGGACTTCACTGCAGCACTCCGTGTAAGTCTCTGTCGGCTGATGGGTCTGCAATGGAAGACTGAAGTGTCTGTAATGGACGCAAAAGAGTCTGCGACGGATGGTGAAAGATTCAAGCTGGAGGCCGAAGAGTCTGCGCTGCAAGCCAGATGATGAAGTCCAGGCTGAATGCGAAGACTGAAGCTTCTCCAACAAAGTGAAGTCTTGACCCCTTCAGCCCTTTAAAAAGTCTCTTTGTGCTCAGTTATTCTGAGGTGGGCCCATTGCACCCTAGGGTGGAACCAATCGTACCTCAGGATGGGCCCTTGATCCCGCTGTAGGGAGAAAGCCAATCATATCCTAGGCAGGCCCTGGTCACACTCCAGGGAGGAACCAACTGTACCCCAGAGTGGGACTCCCACCAATAGGGAACCGGGCTGCTGAGTCATTCAGCCAAGTTGACACATTGTATCAACCACTACAACTAGCTTATTGACAGTTGGTTTTATACTGCACTAAAAGTTTATTTATTAACAGAAAAAGATACCTTTATATTGTCTTATCTCTGTATCAGAGTTAAAATACTGAAAGCTAATCCTAAAATTAGGAATGTTCCCTGCCTTGTGACATAGAGGGTAAGGGCAGGCTATAATGCAGGGTCTAGAGCAGCAGGCATGTCCTACACCCCGTGGGACATCTCTGTTGATGGTGCTGTGCCCCGGTGTTGCTTTCACCATGTAGTACCTCTGTCTCTTATCATGCATTAAAATAGTTTCCTTGAGTGCGTGAATTTTTGTCAAAGTGCGTGTCTCACGACAGGATATACTCATTATGCGCTGTCTGTATCTCTGTCTCGACAGTTTCTGGGATAGAGTAACACATCCCATGCCTATTCAACAAATAGCTACTGAGCACCCTAATGTTGCAGGCCTTGTTGGGTATTTGGGACGCTTGCGCATGGCCCTGCCCAGATGGAAAGCAAGGAAGGCCGCTCTGAACCGGACTATAGAGGGCTGTACACACTGAGCAGAAGTTAGTGAAGAGAAGAGTTCGAGGTAAAACTGATCTAGCAGGCCTGGAGGCATTGAAATAAACAGTACTGTGGTGTGTTGGGAGGAAAGAGAAACTAGAATTGGAGGGCGCATTCTCCAGGAGGTGAGGGAGGCAGGGGTGACTATCGCAGGTTAAAGAACTTTGCATTTGATCCCATGTGCTGCAGAGCCATTAAAGGCCCCTGAACCACAATGAGAATTTGGTCACATTCCTGTCTGAAGTTAGCTCGTCTTCCAAAGAGATCTTTGGTGTGACAGCCGTGTTGGGAGTACAGCACACATGGGAAGCAGCTAAGAGTGCACCGTAGAGCCAGGGTGGAGTTCAGGTTTAGATGTCATCTGTGAAGTGACAGTGCGTCTGCTCCTCCATGATCTCAGGAAGTTTACTCAGCCTCTCTTTGCCATGGTGTCTTAGTTACGCTTCTCTCGTTGCTGGGACCAATACCCGACGCTCAAAATGAAGGAAGGAAAGGTTTATTAGCTCACAGTTACTGGAGGTTTCAGTCCGTATTTGGCTGGCCCAAAGCTGAGTGGAACAGGGTGGAGAGCATCCAGTTCATGGCGGCGGAACAGCAACAATCGCAACAGAGGCAACTGATGAACAAGGGGAGCAGAGAGCAACAGCTCTAGTCTGTCTCTCTGTCTCTCTTTATATTAAATTCAGGCTCTTTGCCTCAAGCTATCCACCCTCGGCTACACCCACAATCCCAGAAGTACTTAAAACACATAATCCCAGGGATCATGGATCAAGTGTCAAACTCTAGATCAGTACTAACATAAATAATCCCAGTGAATCATGAGTCAAGTCTCAATCTATAGAAGTCTCCGCCCCATGAGTGCATGAGGCTTTGGGGGGACAACTATACATAAACCATAACACATGGTTTGTCTACCTATTAAATGAGACATTGACATTAACGGCCCTCTTAAGTCCTGGAGTTTAAATGAGTAGATATATGTAAAGAATTTGGGACCTATTTTGGCAGGAATTGTGGCATAAGTAGCTTACTAACATAAGCAGAAATAAAATGTTCTAAAGTGATGACTCTAGAAACCTACTAGCACGTTATAACATACAGAAAAAGCAATGTGATCACAATAATCTGAAAATAAGCCAACTGTCAGCCCTGCGAGGACAGTGGTTTTCATTTCATGGTGCATCATATCCTTGTTCTTAACCGTTTCAATATTGCTCTTAATGTTGAAAGCCATATCACTATGGTGGTGAATCCAAATATATGGCGTTGTTGCCTGCAAGGTGTGGCTTCTGGGGACACCAGTCACACTTACCTGTGTGACCGTGTGCACACAGCGGCATGGCCTGGTGTGGCACGGTGAGAGTGGTCAGACTCAGTGGTTCATTCCCATCCAGCTTTGATGGGGACCCTGCCGTTTTCAGCCAGGGGACCTGAAGCAAATTTTACAAGTTCAAAGAACCTCAGCTTCCTGCGGTGAGGAACTGGGCATCCTCTGGAACTCCGTGCCCCTTGTGGATGCTTTGTGATGATATGCAAAGAACATTTGTCATCTCGCCTGTCCCCTCAGGAGCCTGCATGCGCGCCAAAGTGACTGCTGTTTTTGTTTTTCAGAATTCTCTTCTTCTTCATTTGCATTTCCAATAGCTTAAATTATGCATCATCTCCTGGGAACATATAGTCATGTTTTAATGTCGGTGAAATGATGTTTAAAAGTAAACTTGAAGCTCGTTGTCTCCTGAGAGTAGTTACTACAGGAGCAACATTGAATGTGTGAGCGACAGTCCGTAAGGGGGTGTAGAGTGGGTGCCAGCCAAGTTTCTGAAGTTCAGCGGGGGGTCTTTTAATCTAGAGGAGGGAAAAGCACCTGTTGCTCTGTGACGTGGGCTCCAGCCCTCCCTGCCAGGGCAAGAGGGATCAGCCTGAGAAGGTGAGCAGGACATAGGTCGCGGCCTTCAAGCTCAGAGTCCTCAGAGGGACTCTGTCGTGAGTCCTTAGTTTCTAGTTGGTATCGAGGAGATGTCTGCTGATAGCAAGAAATTCCCAGTTCTGTGCCCCTGACTTCTGATTGAAGAGATTCCCAGCTCCATGTGCCTAGCTTCTTAGCAATCTGACTGGGTCTGAGCTGTGAGCCGACCTAAGGAAAGAAAGCTGCTTTAGGGTCCTGCCCTCTTCGGAGGTGTAGGTCAAGTGAGGTGAAAGGGCAGGAGAAGGTTGTCATTTATAGGGCAACTTTTTGATCACCTACTACTGCTTGCTGTTGTGGGAGCCTGACAGTTCTACAACATCCTACAGACTGAGAATCTGAGACGGAAATGAAACCAGAACTGAGCCCTCAGAACATAATACGTGGGTGGAAGCATTTTGCTTGTAATACTGCTCTTTGTAGGGCATAAGCAGATTCCAAAAGAGCTTTTGCTTTCTTTGCTACATAAATGTACTCATAAGTGCTTTGCAGAAGAGGAAGCGGGGTTAGAGTAAATTGTATCAGGCACAGTGATGTCATAGAGCGTTTTGTTTCCCTCCGCTATATTTAGCACTAATGCGGCTCTGTGGGAGGAGACAGGAAGGTAAACTGAGAGGAAAGTAGATGAGGGGGCAAAACAACCAAGGGGAGGGACTTAAAAAGAAAAACAGTGAGGGAGCATTAATCTGGTGCCTCTAATGTGACGGGAATGACTAATGATCTGAAGTGACACCGTGGAGATAAAAGCTATGACTTGGAATTAAATTAGCATAGGCAGATTAAAAGTCTGAGCCAGATATAATGCTTCAAATCCAGAGCCTATATTAATAATAATCCCATCATAATCAAGAGGCCAGTTACAGGCAGCCATGCTTCATTAAAAGTTCTGCATGCATTTAGGGATCAATTTCTTTCTATCTTTCTTTCTTTCTTTCTTTCTTTCTTTCTTTCCTTGTTTTCTTTTCTTTTGTGCATTTTTTTCTGGCCCTGAATGAGCCCCGCACAAGGCTGGACCCAAAGCTAGCTCCTGAATAAGCACGTGTGTAAAGCCCACCATGTGCACCCCGAGGCAAGAGCAGGGACTGGCACAGGAGGGCAGCACAAGGGTACTGAGGAAGACCAGTTCCTCCAGGGGCTTGTTGTCTAGGATGAAAGTCAGGGACTCAAACCTAAAAGTGTCAGAAGAGAAAGGAGGAGAATTACTCGCGTGTGCTGTGGCTCAGCAGATCACACCCAGCTTGGGGATTTAAAACACTCACTTATTAGGGCACGCGGTGGCTCTGGGTCAGGAATCTGGGAGCCGCTTATCAGTGTGGTTCAGGTTCGCAGTCTCTGTAAAGGTTGTCATCCAGATGACAAGAGCTGGGGTCACTCTGATAGCTTCACTGAGGCTGCGTGGCTTGACCTAGAAATGATTCAGTTACCTGGCTGGCAAATTAGTGCTAGCTTTAGGCAGGAAACCTCAGCTCTTTGTCAGATGTCCTCATGACAGGGTGGCTGACCAAAATGACAGAGTGAGCAATTAGAAAGCGAGAGCCAAGAGGAAGCCTAGATGCCCCTTACTGCCCGTTCATACACGCTTATTTCCGTGCTGTTTCATGGATTAGAAGCAAGTCATTTTGCTTCCTCCGTACCCTAGAAGCAGAGGACTGGGGCTCCTTTTTTGAAGGCATGGGTGTTGAATTTGTAGACAAATTTTAAAACCACCAGATATATTAAGCATGGGTGTCAGGAATTACCTAAGTCTGTGTCCCCAAACTGTGGTGCCAGAGAGATTCTGTGGGGCTCTGCTCCTTATGTCTGAGTGGGACGTGACATCAAAAGGAAAGGAGTAGGGAACCCTGCTGGCATCAAGAGACGGAGGAAGACAAAGCAGTGAGGAGACTCTCTGTCTGTCCTCACTCTTGGCTTTCCCTCCGCAGCTCCGTACTCTACGTAGCCCGCTCCTCCCATCTGATATGATGGACTGCTCAAAGGAAAACCTACAGACTGAGTTGTCGACTGAAAAGAAAAATCTTTTCATGTGGCACTCTAGTGACTTATCAAGTCAGCTGGGGCACAGTTGTCATTGTGGCCTTTCTATTTCAACCCCCTTCCCATTTGTTATGCCTGAAAGGTGGTCAAGAGTTGTTTGTTCAGGGCTGGCGAGATAGCTCAGCAGACTAAGCACCTGCTTTGGCAAGTGCAGCGACCAGGATTTGATCCCTGGTCCTGCATGCCCTGCCAGCCCTGCGCCCCAGGGACACTGAGCCGGTCACCAAGTCCAGGTGTAGTGGCACACACCTGCAATCGCAGCACTGGTGAGGCTGAAAACAAGAGCATCCCCACAAGTGACATCTGCATAGTGAGACTCTGTACCAAATACATAAAAAAATGAAAAAAAAAAAAAAAAACTGGGAATGGGATCTTAGAAGGAGCACGAGAGAGTTGGGAGCGTCTAGATGGCTCTGGTGTGCCCCAGGAGCTGCGTGCCTCCCTGGGTCTCAGTGTGTCACCTCCCAGGGTGGTGGCACTGCTGCTTCAGCTCAGAATAGTTGTTGGAAGCCGAGTTGATGGGCGGGTCCTCTTGCAGGGCTTGTGCCTGCTCCTCATCAGGCCACTAAGCTGTAAAGATGACACCTTGTTAAGAGGGGCTTCTATGGGTGACTAGTGACAGGCATGGTCTCTGGTCTTAACCAGAGAAAGTGAACAAAAGGAAAGATGATCACCTGCAAGATGTGCCCAGCCAGATGAGTGTCTTTCCTTTCTGTTGAAGAAGCACTTATCTGACCTGTTGGGGGATGGGCATTTGCAGAAATATGAGCTCTGTGTCACCAAATACTTTATATTATGGCAGTTTATCATTTCCCATTATGAGCATTCAAATTATCATTTTAAGCTTAACCTTTCTAAAAAAAAAACCCTAAAATAGTCTATTGAGGCTTTTTAGATGTAGAGATTATTTTCAAAGGCCATGCAAACCAAACAATTCCCGCAACTTGGTATTTTTTTTCTTCTAGGTGTAACTTGTTTGAGTATAGTAGCACATTTAGTGCGTGTTTGTCTGAGAAACAATTATTTTTCCTGTATCATACAGTGCACATTATGTGGCAGTTCCACTTTTAAGAAGAGCTAGGGCTGGCGTGTAGCTCAGCGGTAGCGTGAGTGCTTAGCGTCCATGAGGCCGTAGGACCAAGGTTCACTTAACCTGAGGACCAAGAACAAAGAAGGGTTGCTTTGCATAAGTCACTGCTTCTCAGCAGGGAAAGAAAGTGATTAAGGGGTAGAGAGAGGTAGGCTTCCTAACATGGATTTCAGTAAGAAGAAAAGCTTTTACCTGGTTCTATTTTGTTATGGCAAAATAAATTGGTTCTACTTTGAAGATAGCAATATGCAACATAACAACCATTGTTGAATTCATATCAGTTTTTTAAAATTCTATATTGTTTGTAATGATTTTTAAGAGAGAGAGAGAAGAGGAGAGGAGAGAGAGAGGGAGGCAGGGAGGGAGAAAGGAAAGAAAGTGAAAAGTTACAGGTGTATGTATAACTACTACTAGGACAACAATACACATTGTATCAAATACTAGAAATGTAGTACTGATGTGTTATGAAACTGTCACATTGTTATCTCTTATTAATTGCAATAAAAATAGAGTAAAAAATAAATTATAGTCATGTATCCAAGGGGAAAAAAAAAAAAAGAAGAAGAAAGTTACAGGTGTAGCACAAATCCCAGTGGTGTGATAATGTCACCCAAGGACCCAGTAACTCTAGGTTTACATTATCTTGTTTCTTTACATATACAGTGTAATGTTTGTTCCTGATTTTTAGCAGTATTGATCTTTGTCCTACAAATCATATATCTTAACAATAATGCTATATCCAGCATGTTCATTATAAGAAATGCTTACCTTCTATAATGGATTATGGGCCAGAGTTTCTCAACAGTAGCGGTATTTATAATTCTGGAAGTATAGTTACTTGTGGTACAGATCTGTCCTGTTCCCATGGGATAAGTAATAGCATTTCTTAGCTTCTAACAGTTTAATCCAGCGTACAAGGATGTCTCAAATTCTAAAGCTAAATTCCTGAGTTACCTGCATCCTATGCCCCGTAGAACCTGTCCCATTTCCTGGTCCTGATAACAGAGCTATCCCTACTGCTCTAAAGTAAGCATTGGTGCTGGCAGGTGGATGTGGAAAGGAGATTACAACCTCAGTGTGCATGAGTGGGGCTGGAGCGGCCCTTGCGTTCCGCGGTTGGGATGTTATTTTGCTGGGATTTTATCAGGAACCTGGTAATGGGAAAGGCCTTGAGAGTGGAGTTAGGATGTCTCAGTTCAACTGCCTGTCTGGTGGTGGTTTTTGTAATCTTCTGTAACTCTGTTTCCCGTCTCTGTCAAATGAAAATATTGCTGAATCCTTTCTAGCCTGAAAATCAAACATTTTTCTTCCCTCAGTTCTTGGCTGTCCGTGCTCCTGCTGCTCATGGCCACTGAAGTTACAGCCTCCAATAACTGTTTAGCACCAGGTTAAACCCCGCCCCTTTTAAAAATTTATTTAGTTGTTGCAGGGTCTCACTGCATAGCCTGGACTCATGGTGATTCTCCTGCTTTCAGCCTCCCAAGCGCTGGAACTACAGGCACGTGCTACTACGCCCCAACTCTGGCTGGCTCAGCCCACCCTGGGGCTGGGGCTAGTGAGGGCATGTGGTGCCAGGGATACAACCACGGTCCCTGCATTTGCTTAAGCTTGTCTAAGCAGGCACCTTAGTCCACTGAGCTATCTCACCAGTCCCAGGTTAACTCTTTTTTTTTTTTTTTTTTTTTAACTTTATTTATTTATATTATGGCTGGCTTAGCCTTCCCTGGGGGTTGGATTGGAACAGCATGTGGTGCCAGGGATAGAACCGCAGTCCCTGCGGTTGCCTAAACTTGCCTAAGCAGGCACTTTAGACCGATAAGCTATCTCACCAGCCCCAGGTTAACTCTTAACTGACAAGCAGATCTCAAGTCTGGAAATATCCAAGTTAGGTACATAAAAAGTGACAGTATCATTTCCACTTGCTTTACTTTGGAAAATGTAACTATAATGATACATTTCCTTAGGAACTCTTGAGAATTTATCTCCACTAAGTGTGACAGATGTAATAAACAACTTAGCCCATAGAAAGTCTTTGCATTTTGAATGAGTACCTCTGTATATTTGTATTCTAAAGTCCACACATAAGAATAGTAGTGGGTAAACATATTTTTCACTTAACTCTACAAGTGGAACCAGTGCCGGGTAGAGGAATTTCAATGAATTTAAAGCTTTGAGTCATTCTTAGGACTGTATAATACTGTGCTGCCTTGGAGAGCAAAACCAAATCTTTATCAAATGATTGCATTTTGACAAAAGCATCTTAAAAAGATTGAAGTGGTGAGTGTTTAGTTAGATAGTAAAGGTGCCTTGGTCTGTCTGTGTCATTCCTATGGGAAAGAATGTTTGAGATCTCTGATGAATGGATTTTCCTAGCCTACTTTTTTAGAGTGATTATTCCATGAGTCATGGATTGCTGAATAAAGCATTACAGTGGGTCACTTGCTTTACTACTTCTAGGGTTACCCCATGAGGGAGGGGAGTTGCCTATACATTTTTATAAAAGCTGTCCTCCAAGATCTCAAATGTTTTATGTACTTCTTTTTAATTCTAAGTTCTTTTTAATTTTGACTTCATAAAAATTATATTTTGTTAAAGTATATGTTATGTTATCAAAATCAGAGTAATTGAAAGAGGCCTGAGGGTCATATGTCATTAATGTATCTGAAAGCTTTATAAAATAGACTCTGATATAGGGATCGAAAACGTTCAACTCAATTTTGCTCCTCTCAGAAGTTTAGGTTTAGGTGAGAGCCTAACACAGGGTCAGAAGCCCTTAGATCTGTGCCATTGTACAGAAGCCTCTCTCCAGGGTCCCATCTACTAGCTAATGACTCTCACTGTCATCTTCTGACCACAAGAGCACCCCCGCGGCTGCCCTTCCAGGGCCCAGAGTCCTTGGCTCGTGACAGTCCCACAGTGAAACCTCTGACTTCTCCATCTGTGTGCTTCCTGATGGATCCTCTTCACACTTTCATTTTTTTTTTTTTTTTAATTTTAGTAGCTCACTCTTTGGGCCTTTCATGATTTTTCCTTTGTGCCTACCTTTCTAGATAGAAAGTTCCAGACCTGCAGGATACCTGCAGCTAGGTATCCTGCATCTCAGAACAACACTCTATTCTTGGTAGGCAGTGAGTCAGATCTGCAGCCTAAGTATGTTTTCTTTGGCATATGTGGTGTTTCCGAAATCTAGAAAATTTTCATCACATAGTCTTTGCTTTTGTTGAAATGCTAAGGGACTTGGCAATTCTGAGGCATATTCTCATAATCAGCGGAAGCTTGGTACGTATACTCTGGTTTCTCTTCAGATCATATAAATCTTTCGCCTTTTAGAAAAAGTACAAGCTCCCCAGTTTGCTGCAGGCACCATTGTGCCCTAGTTACACATTCTGGTCCAGGAAGCATTTGGCTCTGGGCCGCACTTCCTTCTACCTCTTCCTTCTAGGAAGTCTCAGCAGCATCAGTTGATTTCCTCACCTGCTTCTTTCTCTATTGCCGTGTGGTCTCTCCTCCATAACTAAAAAATCCACTGAGTAAAAGGAAGAGTAAGATAGGTATGTGAACACACAAAGAGCCTAATGCTTTGAGAAGAGGAAAGCAAGCAGGAAAATATAACCACCGAGTCAGCACAGCAGGGCATAACAAGAAGGGGGAGGCTTTCAGTGTCAGTAGCTAATCAGCTGCTGTCGACTCTGTGTCTAAACATAGACTTAATGAAACTGTTAGATTATATAGTTAGTTTCTATGACTTGGGGTTTATAATTCGTCACAGCGTTTAACTTCTGTCTACCTAATGCTTGCTGGGATTCAGCTGAGACAGACCACTGTGCACCAGGCACTTTGCCGAAGTCTGCCTAATCTTGCTAAGAGCCTGGAAAGAAGGTGGCTGTGGGAGCTCATGGAGGAGAGAAATACGAGTCACACACAACATATTTTGTCAGTAAGGGAATGAGGTGGCATTTTTACCTATTCTGGTTTGATTTTTAAATCGGTGCTATCCTCCATGACTTCGCTGTCTTAGTAAGTTTGTAGTATTCTTTTATTCATATGAATAAATGGCCTTGTGATCCAGCAGGCCTCTCTCAGTTACTCTTCTCTCATTGCTAGGACAAATATTCAGCACCTCAAATGAAGGAAGGAAAGGTTTATTTGGCTCCCAGTTATTGGAAGTTTCAGTCCATACTTGGCTGGCTCCAAGGCAGAGCGGCACAGGGCACAGAACATCCTATTATGGCAGCAGCAGAGAGCAAGAGGAGCCAAGTGAGGAGTAGCAGCAACGTGGCAACAGAGAGGAAGTCTGTCTCTCTGTCTCTCATATATTACATTCAGACTACTCATTTCGGGCTGGGTGCAGCACTCATACCCATAATCCCAGCAATACTGAGGCCCATAATCCCAGTGGATCATGGGTTAGTCTCAAACTCTAGAAGTTCCTGCCCCATGACTATATGAGGCTTTGAGGGGGGACAACTAGACACAAACCATAACAAGGCCACACTTGGTTTTCTTATCCAGAAAACTGAGAGGTGTAATAGCTTCCCTTCTGCCTCCCAGAAGTAATGGACTGTGAATTAAGACATGCATGGAGGTACTGAGTAAATGATAAAGCACTAACTACAAAGCCGAGGACGGGTGCCAGCCACAGGCAGCCAGTGTTAAGCCATGTTCATCCAACAGCCCCAGCATTTCTGTGGCCGGGAAACTTAATAACAGGGATTCGGGCTGCTGTAAGTTGGTGAGGAAGATGCTGGTATGTGAACCTTGAGAGGACAGAGGCCCTGGCTTTGTCACTGCAGGGTTCTTTCTTTTGTATGTTACGGAAGGGTCTACAGGGTGTTCAGGGTCTCACTACTAGGTCAGACTCATAGTGATCCGCCTGTTTACAGCCTCCCAAGAGCTGGCATTACAGGTGCATGCCACCACCCCTAGTCTCCATTGCAGTGGGTTGGGCTGGCATGGCAGGCTGGGGGGATCGAACCTCCGGCCCCTGTGCCTGCTTGCAGGTGCTTTAATCTGCTGAGCTATTTAGGCAGCCCTCTGTTGTACTTTCAACATGGAGTGATAGAAATGGCCCTGGACTGAGAGTCCCTGCTTTATAATCAGGATCATTACCATGTGACGCCGGATAACTTGGACAGTTACTGTAGTTCAGTTTCTTCATCCACAGGATGGAACGGTTTGTAGGAATCATTTCCAAAGGCCGAGCTAGACATCAGCTTAAATGACTTTGAGCCTGTTTGTCTTTTTTTTTTTTTTTCTTTGCAGAACCAGGGATTGAACTCTCAGACCTTGTGCTTGCCAGGCAAGCACTTATTCTACTGAGCTATCTCCCTAGCCCCTTGTTTGTCCTTCGTTATGTTTGCAATTAATGTTTGCCAAGGTCTTTAACCATGTAATTCAGAATATCTTCAACCGTTTTCACTCTTGGTTCTTTTCAACACCCTTTCCTTATCTCTCACCAGATAGACACATGCTTCTCACTTTCTCTTTCAGCTTCTTGGGTTTATGAAGTTTCCTGTTAGCTCATGCTTTATCCCTTTCTACAATCTATGCTTGTGGCTCTGGGCATCATTTAAGAAGCCTACAGTGGAAATCTGAGCCAGAAGGTCTCCTCAGCAACAAGGAACGTTGCCCCTCCCTCTTTTTATTTTGCGCTGTTTTCCTGCAGAATCTTTGTCCCTTGGGATTTGAAGGGCTTGGTGCCAAGCCTGGGTGACACATGATAACTTTGTTTCTTGTCATTCAGGTGATCCGCTTCCTAACTTCAGATTTTTGAGTGCCAAGCACTGAAGTGTTTTCTTCATTTCTGATTGTTCCATAAGACAATAAGCGGTACAAATTTGGAAGAGGAATTAGGCCATTACTTGGCTGACTGGCGTGACTGAGCAGCTAGCTATTCAGAGCTTAGATTACTAGCTGCAGATGGGAAGGATCATTTTCTGTCATTTGCAGAGGCAGTTAACTTCCCCCCAAAATGTGGACAGTGCTATTATTAAAAGATAAATGCACTGTGCTGTTTAAAATGCAAGTCACTGCAGGGTTCGTTTTGCACACAGACATTTGAACGTCTTGGTTACCTGTGGAGCAGGAACGGGGACAGAAAATGGGAACAAATTGCAGATTGCACAGCTCCTTGTAAAGCACATGACTTCCACACATTTGGAAACATAGCCTTGCTGTTGTGCAGTGATCCCCTTTGTTTTCTGGCTGTCAATGAGGAACTGGAATTGACAGGAAGATCACATGCTTCCTAGAGGCTTCTTTCCTAATAAAGCCACATCCTTAAGATCCCTTCCCCTGTCTGTTTCTGCAATGTCTTCCACAGCTCATATGGAAGCCAGGTAAGTGTACCCAGCAGTGGAAACTTTATATTTCCCACTAGAGCAATCATCCTCTTGTTGCTACCAACTTATCTTCTGAGTTTGTACAGTTTTAACCTCATTTGTGTGTGTGCATAATTGGAGGTAAATGTTGAGCAATTGAAGTTACCGTCTCAGTTACTCTTCTCTCGTTGCTGGGACAAATACTTGACACCCACAGTGAAGGAAGAGAAGGTTTATTTAGCTCACCGTTACTGGAGGTTTCAGTCCATACTCAGATGGATCCAAGGCTGAGGGGTGCATGGCACAAAGCAACAGTTCATGGCGGCAGAACAGCAACGATGGCAACAGAGAGAGTCTGTTTCTCTGTCTCTCTTATATTCCTTTCAGGCTCCCTGCCTCAGGCTGGGTGTAACACTCACACCTATAATCCCAGAAGTACTAAGACCCATAATCCCATCAGTACTAATGATCTCAGTGGATCATGAGTGAGTCTCAAACTGACTGCATGAGGCTTTGAGGGGGACAACTACACACAAACCATAACAGATACCTTTCTATGTGTGAAAATGAGAACATCAAAAGCCAAAATCATAACAAAACTAGTTATGCATCTAATTTGCTTTTAATTCCCAGATTTGAATAGCCTTTATCTGCGAAATAGAGAGACAATGGGGGAAAAATGAAACAATTAACATCAGGTGGCTTTTTTGTTTTTTTCTGATCCAGACTAAGACTTCCTTATTCTGACTCAGATGAACTGGAATCCCTTGTTCTCAGGAAGAACTGGTTTGTTTTGGGATCAAACTGGCTTCTACAGCTTTCAGTTTGGTGCATGTGACATTTGGTATGCATGACTATTTTGGTTTGATTTTTGTCTATTGGGACATTGTGCAGGTTGGCCCAGAAGAATTTTAGCTTTTTTCAACATGAAATAAAATCCTTAAATGGGGCTTTAGATTATAGTCTCCTTGAAGTAGAGCAATATTTTTAAAAAGTCCTCCTTTACTGGGTCTCATCTTCTTTATAGGCAGAGAGTGAAGCATAGTGAAAACCCCTCTATTTTACCAGGGTAGTTACTTTATAAAGGTGGTAGAGCTGGGAGTACAGCTAATTCCAGTCACTGAGGTATAAAATCATATTTACACCAAGCTTCTTGTTTAATTAAAACTTTAAGCTTTATAGATCAGCATGTCATCTTGTCTGTCATTTGAGTAATAGCACAAAATATGGTTGAAAAACTTGGCCTTTTTTCAGGTATGGGCAGCCTGGGTGGGTCACTGTGAGGATGGCAGAGTATCAGAGAGTCTTACTCCATAAGCCCAGGAACAGTGGAGGACAGAGCTGGCATGCTTATAGGTGGTTGCTAAAAAGCTAACTTTTAGAAGGAAAGTCATAGAGTCCGTTATGAAAAATAGTTGTACAAGAAAAAACTTTTCCTCTGCCCAACTGTAGCTGGCAGAGATGATACATGAGCTCGATTTAGCCAATTAAGCCAGCTGTGTGCGAAACCCCAGGTAATGACCTAACCCATCTGTTTAATCTTTTTAACAAGCACAGAATCCATTCATTTCTACCTGTGTACCTAGGTACATAGGTGGCAATAAGATGAACATTGCTGAGTTCTAACTCTTTGGACACTTGTCAGTTTAACAGTAGAGGAATCCCTAGGGCCAGGGAGAAAGCTCAGCAGACCAAGCACCTGCTTTGGCAAGTTCAGGGACCAAGGTTCGATCCCTGGTTCTGCATGCTGTGCCTGCTTTGCCCCCCGGGGCACTCTGCGCATGGGAGCAGGGCATGGTGGCTCACGCCTGTAACCCTAGTGCTGGGGAGGCTGAAAACAGGAGGATCACCATGAATCCAATCTGCATAGCGAGACCTTATACCATATACACAAATGGGCAAAAAAAAAAAGTATCCCATTGCATGCTGTCCAAGGTTGAGGGCCTGAGTGCTCACCAAAGCCTTGGCTCTGAGTCTGCATTAGAAAGCTGACCCATCTTTGTGGGAAGGCTGACGAAACTGGACTCCATTATCCAAAGGCAGTGGCAAAGGTTGGAGCTCCTCTGAAAAAGGAAACATATCCTTATTTGTTCCCTTTTTAGTCTGTTAAGGCCATTGGTTGGTGCCACCCATAACTGGTGGCAGGTTTCCCATTCTGTTTGCTGACCTACATGTCAGACGTCCACAGATGCATCCAGAGCTTTCTCAGTCTGCTAGGCGGGTCTTACTGCTATCAAATTGTCGCATCACAGCTAGCAGTCACACTAGGCAAATGTGCCCTGAGCCTAGGTAGACTCCCACCCCAAGAAAAACTGCTTTCCATGATTAATTCTTTGCAATAAAAGGCAGTGTATTTGAAACATCACTAATACTATGTTTCAGACATAAAATAGGATTTGTTCCCTCTCTTCTTTAATGACATGCTTATTCCTTCCAAAAGAAAGACTCACATTTGTCTCTTTCTGATGGACACAAAATGACTTAAAAAGTTCATTATCTACATGTATGTTAGGTAAAGTTGCTGTGTGGTACCTGGGATCTCATGGCCGTCACTCAGGATGACCACATAAGTGGGTCACAGAAATGTTTGTGCAGGCCCTTACAGTGTGAGGGTGCTCAACGACCATAAAATATGTGTTCAGTCTTTCTAATGCAGAGCGATTAAAGGCTAAATTATTCTCACTTTAAGGTGGGGAAACTAACTGTAAAGAACCTGCGTAGGATCACCTCTGCCCCTTACCCCCACCTCAAGAAATTAAAAATGGTACTTGGATGAGGCAGAAAGGGTGACACTGAAGGAGAATAACTGAAGTTTGGGACACATTACTTTTCAACATTGAACTTTTAAGATTTTCTGAAGTCTAAATTACTCCTGAGTTGCCGCAACTAAATGGCTTTTAAGAAGAATTCTGGTCCTGTGGAGGTGGGTCAACCATTAATCAGGAGGTTATTACCTCATCTACCTAGGCTTTCCAGAAGTCTGTTGGTGATTCTGCAAGGCAGATGCTGCCAGAACATAAAAGAAGGTCTGTTGCTCAGGGTTTCAAAACATAACCCACTTACTTATATTATTATTATTATTTTATATTATGGACGGTTCAGCCTACCCTGGGGGTGGGACTGACACAGCATGTCGTGCCCAGGATACAACTGTGGTCCCTGCAGTTGCCTAAGCTTTCCTAAGCAGGTGCTTTAGACTGCTGAACCAGCCCAATCCAGTTATTTTTAGACATGAAAAAAAAAATCAATTTATATCTAGCAACAAATAGAAAATTCAGATGTTGATTTCTTTCAGTGTTCGGTTTGCTTTGCTTTTGCAATCGTTCTAGATGGAATGGCATTTGTGGCACTTACTTGAATGACAGACAGACAGCTGGTCAGCTTCAGTGCTGCTGTGAGCTCTGTCCTTTTTCCTCATCTCTGCCTACCTGCTGTTCAAGGAGGGCTCTTGATGCTCGTGATGTATCTCATGCAAAGAGACATGAATGGACTCCCTCTTTTTACATTTATTGTGGAAGTAGTGATGGGGATTTTCCCTTTCTTAAGGACATTTCAAATATAGAGAAATACTGAAAAAATAATTCCATTAATGCCCAAATACCTTTTACTTAGATTTAGAAGTTATGAACATTTTGCTACTTTGCTTTCTCTAAATGCACATTTTTCTTTGAATATTTTTAAAATGTCATATTTTAATATTCCTATTTGAGTTGCCTGAGCCCAGGTTTAACTTCCTACATAAATGCAAGACCATATTTATTGCACCAAGAAACTTTTCATTGTCTCGCATGTTGAGGTATTTAACACATCACGTTTATGTTTATGGACTTTGTGCCTGCATTGTGTCGTGAGTTGCCCTAACTGTTTTCTGGGGTGCTGTGCTCATCCTGTTGTATCACTTTGGGGGCCATGATATCTGCTGTCCCACTCAACAGGCCACTGGTAAAGGTGGTGATCTCCGTATCTTTCTCCATTAGAGAATGTTTACCTCCATAAGACCTTGCAAGTGATCTGTGAGGTGATACTATGACTCCCAGTCAAACCCTTTGGACCATGATTTTGTCCTTGAAGATATTAGTAGCTATGCGTGATTTATGCCCAAACCAAGTGTCATTGAAGATTGCAAAAAGGATTGTTTACAAATTCTCAATTCTTTGACACACATTATAGCATTTTTCTGCAAAGAAAAAAAGACTTTGTATCTGGTTAAGGATGCTATAATAGACTATCAATACCTTGGTGACTTTATTTTTATTTATTATTATTATTATTATTATTATTATTATTATTATTACCAGCTTAGCCTGCCCTGGGGCGGGGCTGGCATAGCATATGGTTCAGGGATCGAACCTCGGTCCTTGCAGTTGCCTAAACTTTCCTAAGCAGGCACTTTAGACCACTGAACCATCTTGCGAGCCCCACCTTGGTGACTTTAAAAAACAACAAATTTATTTTCTCACTGTTTTGCAGAGTTTGGGGTGCCAGGTTCTGCTGAGAGTTCTCGTCCTGGTTCTGTCAGCTAGATTTGGTTCGTCCTCACATGCGGGAAAGGGAGCTAAGGCACACCAATTGTTACCACTTGTGTCTGGGTGTCCCGCCCAGAGCCTCATGTGGTCCTAGGTACGGCCCTCCAGAGAAGGCTGGATCCCGTGTATGTGATGCAGGGAGTAAGGGTGTAAGCGATTACTAAATCGCTTTAGCACAGCTGTAGGTGGAACTGATGGGAAGGCCCCCCCTTGGGTGTGGGCGGCACCACCCCAGAGGCTTCTGCCTGGGTGGGATAAGAGGAAAGGAAGGCTTCCCGCCTTCCTCCTGACCCCCACTATGGCCTTTCTCCTCTGCTGGCCCCAAGTGTGTTGGTTGCTTTTTTCATTGCTGGGACAAAATGTCTGACACCGGAAGTTAAAAGAGGGAAGTGTCATTTCATCTCACAGTTGGTGTAAGTTTCAGGCCATAGTTGGCTGGCTCCAGGCAGGGCTGCGTGGCAGAAGGGGCAACACAGAGAAGAATCGGTCCGTGGCAGGCAGAAGGCACAAAAAGCAGCAAGCAGCAAGAGACCAGTGACAAACAGCTGGCAACCACAGCGACCCTCTTTCTGTCCCCTATTTTTTTACCCAGGTTGCCCACCCTTAGGGCAACTAGCACTCACACCCAGGGTGCGGAACACACCTGATCCTACCGAGGACTGTGCCAGACCAGTCAGTGGGCTGACTTAGCACCCGCACACCCTCGATCCCAGCATCACACGCTCCAGGTCCACCATTTCTGAAAAGCCCCATGTATGGCTGCAAGAGGTTTTGCGGGGGACAGACATCTAGACAGAAGCCTGAACAGACACAGATCTGTGAAAGGGACTCTTCCTAAGCTAATCATGTTTCAAAAGCCCCACCTCTTAATTACATCTCTTTGAGGTTTGAATCTTGACACAAATTTTGATAGAGACCCAAGCCTTCAGTCCAAAGCACTTACTAGCCAGGAAAGAACTGTGATCTTAAAAGTAATAAAGGCAGTGTTTAACTTCTTTCCTTTTTTTAGTCATTTTCAGAATAAGTAGCAATATTCACTTCCAATGGTAGTATTTAGTCAGTGGCTCTGTCTCTGTCTTTGTCACTGTGGACTTAGGGAGTCTTTTTTTTCTCTGCTAAAATCAGTTTTTAGTGTCAGACTGTCTCATATTTAACAGTTATAACCTCTTCAAATATTAGTCCTGTGTCCTTCTAAAATGTTTTCTCACCCGTGTGCTTTGATACTTTCTGGCCCAACAGCCGCCTCCAACTCCAGTGCAGTTTCACTGTCTTGTGTGTGGGTGCAGCCATTTTGCTGAGAACCTGGGATTTCTTGAGTGGGAAACTATTCCAAGTGATGACAGTGACTGTGTGCTCAGGTTACTCCTGGTCCTGCAGTGTCCCTGCTTGCCACCCCATGCAGTGGGAAGCATTACAGGCTATGTGTATTTCAGCTATTGAGTTTACATTGATGTTCATAAGGATTTCTTAGATTTAATTTATGGGGGCCAAAGTCGGGTGTGGTGGCGCATGCCTGTAATCCCAGCACTCGGAAGGCTGAGGCAGGAGGATTGGTGCGAGTTCGAGACCAGCTTGCGCTACAAAAGTGAGCTCAAGGCCAGCCTCAACTGCATAGTGAGACCCTGTCTCAAAAAGACACACACACAAAAAAAAATTTATGGGGGCCAGCAAGATAGCCCAGTGGTCTGAAGAGCTTGTTTGGGCAACCACAGGGACCACGATTCGATCCCTAGCAACACATGGTGCACCAGCCCCACCCCCAAGGCAGGCTGAGCTGGCCGTAACATAAATAAATAAACAAATAAAATTTTTTTAAAAAGATTTAACTTATCATTGTCTTACATTAAATGGCATCAATATTTTATGTAGCCTATTAATATGTGTACAATGGTTTGAGATTTTCCTTACAGTATTTTTACAGTAAAACTGCTAAGTAAATTTTAAGGTATTAGTTTTTCTTTAGATTTTAGCCCATAGTTAAATTACTTGCAATAACTTGTATTGTTAGATGACCAGCTTGGTATGCAGCTGAGTATGTTTTCAGTTATATCGGGTATGATTTTTCTTATTTGATTTAATCTTCCAAAGTTATAATTTTTTAAATGTGCATACACTGTACTTAGAAGATTCTAGGAACCAGGTGTGGTGGTGCATACCTGTAATCCCAGCACTCAGGAGGCTGAGGCAGGAAGGTTGTTGTGAGTTCGAGACCAGTCTAGGGGCTACAGAAGTGAGCACAAGGCCAGCCTGAACTGCATAGCAAGACGGTCACTAAAAAAAAGGGAAGAAAAATTCTCTTTTACTTTGTTTTCCTAACTATTTGTATTCCATTCTTTTTTTTTTTTTCTTTTTGTATTTTAGGGAAGGGTCTACAGGGTATTCAGGGTCTCACTACTAAATCAGACTCGTGATCAACTCATTTACAGTCTCCCAAGAGCTGGGATGACAGGCACTCACCACCACACTTGCATTTTGAAATATCTATGTAGCATTAATCTTTATAGCTAATTTGAAAATTACTTGTTATAATGTGTTTTATATTTGGTAAAATAATTATCAATTACTCTATAACTTACTATCGTAGTTCTTAGAGATGTGTGAGAGTGTTTTGGCATCAGTAATAGTCTTTGGCACTTTGGGATTAGAGCTGATGTTTGTTCATGGAAAGTCGTGGATGCTGTTTTAAGGGGGTCTTGGGGTTTTTTTAACCTTACATATTCATGAGAGCAAACATGTAAAATACTTTCCTAGGTGTGAGGCAGTGCATTTTATCACAACTTTCCTTTCTTTGAGCGGAGAGACTACTTAACACTTTGGATTTTACAGTCCTTCCCAGTGGCTACCAGTAACCCACCTTCTCAGCTGTGGTGGGGACCTGGGTCTTCCCAGCTCCCGGCTTCCCCTTCTCCTCACCTCTTGCACTTCCTATAGACCTGCTGTTCCTTCTGGGTGTCAAAGCTGCTCAGCTTCATTTCTCTGCAGGGCAGGGCAGGGCAGGGCAGGCATGACATAGACTGTGGGATGAGAAGGGGTCCAACGCAGGTTTACAACAACTCAGTAGCTGCCTGATCCTGGGCCTGTCAACCTGAATTCCAATTTGTCAAATGGGCCACCCCTATCTATCTCATTGAAAGGCTTGTCCTAAATTATTAAATCATTATGAGTATCATATTAGTGATTTTTCTTTCTACTAGGAAATATCTTGGGTTTTTTGGTGTCTTTTTGAGACAGGGTCTTGCTGTGCAGTTCAGGCTGGCCTTCAGCTCACTTTTGTAGCCCAGGCTGGTCTCAGTGTTGCACTGATCCTCCTGCTTCAGCCTCCCAAGTACTGGGATTACTGGTGTGTGCCACCACCCTGGGCTAGAAATATCTTGTTAAATGTTTGAATTCTAGTACATATTTATCTTTGATAAGAGCAGTTTGATTTTCAAGTTGGATGTGTGAAATAATGTGAACGCCCTTTCCCCCTTTCTGTGGCAGCCCCTTCCACTGTTGGGAGCAAGCTTCTTGTGTTCCTTCTCCACTCCGTTACCATTTATCGCTCGTCCCTAGTCATTCCCTAACATGAGCCGCTGTGTGACAGGTGGGTTCTTACTCAGCCCCGCCCCACAGACTCCTCTCCCCTGCATCTGGCAACCCCTACCCAGGCACTCCTCTCAGTCATCCCCCTAGAGTCTGATTGCCCCAGTCGACCTCGTGCTTCTCAGGGTGCCTCTCTCCAGCCTACCCTTTCCATCCCTAGAGGCCTGTCCAGCTTTTGGCCCTGGGAGTGCTAAACGCCAGTGACTGGTGCAACAGGAGTACCCCAGGCTGTGCTTTAGCTCAGCAGACAGAAGCTGAGGGTACAAGGAAATTTTAGTTCCTGGTTGAAGCAAAGGGACTGTGTTTCCTCTAGGCCAGGGCTACTCAGTGTCTGGGGTGTGCTTAGAAGTCTTCCAGGTGACTCGTAGGTGTATGAAAGTTTAAGAACAATTCTAAACAACACAAATTGGAATTCCCAGTGTACTCTCACATAGAAATGGTGTTAAGTAGCATTTGTAAGCATTTAGTGTAATTTCCAGGTAAGCCTATAGTGGATTTAATGATTAGTCGATGGTGGTTTTGGCCAAACTGAATATAATGTAAATTAGTCACTTTATTCATAAAGTTTTGAACTGTAGTCCTTTGAGGGACACATTGATAAATTAGAAGTATTTGGAAAATGCAAAATGGAAGGAAGGATTTTATTATGTGATGATTAATTTATGTAATACCAATATAAGAAGGATATGTTGCAACCAGCATACAAAAATATATTTAATTAAAGGTATAATGAAATGAAAATTACCTACATCCCCTTCTCATAAAGAAAAATTCTTGCCCCTGATTTCCTCTCCAGTGCTCTTGGTTCTGCTATTAAAATTCATTCTCCAGCATTCATAGGCTACCTCTTATTACACCCAGTATTGTGGAACAATGGAGGCTATTTTAATCTCCGGGTTGAGCTGTGGTAAGGAAGGTAAACAGTTACCTCATGTGAGTCTGGAATTTCCAGTAGTTTCCGAGACTTATGTAAGTTGCGTGTCCTGGGGTCATGGTAAAGTGGAGATTTATTTTTCTCAGTTGCTAAATTTTTAATGACTAAACATGTCTCTGCTGGGACAGTGCATTATATCTTGGGGGTGAACTTAGGAGTAGTTCTCTGAATGAGTTTAATAACTTTCTAGACAACTTTTTTTTTTTTTTTTTTTGTCTTTTTGAGACAAGGTCTTGCTATGCAGTTCAGGCTGGCCTTGAGCTCACTTTTGTAGCCCAGGCTGGTCTCAACTCCCACCAATCCTCTTGCCTCAGCCTCCCAAGTGCTGAGATTACAAGTGTGTGCCACCACTCCCTACTATACAATACAACTTATTTTTAAACTTTGAAATAAACTTTGATTAGTTCAGTTCATATTGAGGCATATATGTTCAGGTGATTATGCTACTCCACAGCTCTTTCTGATCAGAAATACCCAAAGTTTGCTACTCTTCATTGTTGCTTTTCTTCCACTCTTCGCATGGGGCAGTATCTACGGATCATTGAGATCATTTAAGAATTTTAATCCAAATTAGTGCTCCTCACCTGAAGTCAGCAAACCTTTCATTCAATCAGTCTCTGACTGACCACTGTATATCAGTCATTGTGGTAGTCCCAGACGGTACAAGGTCAAGTGATTTTCTACTTCTGCCTTCCAGATGCCATGGTTTAATGGTAGAAAAAGTCTGTTTGAAAAGTATAAGGTGAATATGGGTTGAGGAAACCAGCCTGGAGCTCAGCACAGAGGCAAAGAGGATAAAAGGGAATATAAAAGTACTTACTACAGCATAGTGAGACCCTGTCTCAAAAAAAAAAAAAAGGTACTTACTGCAATTGAAAAACTCATTGCAGGCTACCACAAGAACTCACAGCAGCAAACTTTCCCTGGACTCTGATCTTCTTTTACGCTGTCCACATCTCCCGGGAGCTCACGAGACGTTCTACAAGCCAGGTCTCACCGTTGCCCTGGGCTCTTGTAGTTCACAGTTTCCGCATGTCGTTTAGCCAGTGCTGCCATGCCCGTCTCCAAGCTCACTTCGCCTCAGCCTCACCACACACAGGCACCACCACCTCCCAGTAGCCTCACAGTGAAGACCGAGACCTTAGTACTAGTCCCTTTGGATGCAGTCAACATGGCAAAGGGAACTGTATATAATAAACACATGGCACTTTCCACCAGCCATCAGTTCTTTGTTATAGCCCATCATAAAGAAGGGAAGGGTAAAGAGAGAGACAGGGCAGAGATCATGAAGACCCTTATGTGGCAAGTCAAGGAGTTTTAAATTTTATCCTGTAATTGTCAGCGTCCATTTGATGGAACCTGAGCACTGGGGAGACCATGGGAACATTCATGGTTGAAAAAGAACAGTACAGTCCACCCTGGGCAGGATTTGTCGGGAGAAGAGAGCAGGTGGCAAAGGTTAGGCATTGGTACCAACAGGCTGTGATGAGGACCTGGACCAAGCATGAGACCTGGGAACAGTATGGCACAGGGGTGAGGCAGAGCCTTCATCTGGCTGAGGCATCCGACGCGGGTGTGAGATGCTAGGTGTGTGAGGTGACCCTTGCCGCCAGGACCCAGGACCTCAGAAGGAGAATTGCATATCAGACGGGAGGGAGACATCAGAATGAGTCCAGGTTTGGGCAGCTTGAAGGCTTCCACCGGGGAAATGCAAAGATTCTGAAGGCATTGGACCCCCATTCCTAGGATCTTAGCGTTCTGTACTACAAATATGAACTTGCTGCTGATTCATGTTTATTTCTAAGATGAAGTCTTTACAGTGGAGATTCTCGCTTAGCAAAGTTCGGGAGGAAGAAAATTAAGCAAAATTCAGAGGCCTGGGAGCCAGTAGCATTAGAGGCTCATGCACACTGAAAGGGCTGGTCAGAAATAGGGAGTCTGAATTAATCAAATTGGGGGTGAGGGCAGTGTGGGGAGAGAGGTACAGTCAGCAGCTATAAAGGAAGCCCTAGAAGCTTCTCACATGATGCAGACATACACCCAGTATCCCTGAGAAGTGACAGAGTAGCTCTTGACCCTTTCCAGTGACCAGAATTCCTTTTTGAACGGTATGCATTGTTTTCCTGGGTAGTTTTTTTTTTTTTTTTTTTTTTTTTTATCTTTTTGAGACAGGGTCTTACTATGGAGTTCAGACTGGCCCTGAACTCACTTTTATAGCCCATGCTGGTCTCAAACTCACAGCAATCATCCTGCCTCAGCCTCCCAAGTGCTAGGATTGTAGGTGTGCACTACCACGCCTGGCTTCCTGGGTAGTTTTAAAGTAACAGTGTCAGAGCTTCCGTTTTGCTCTTGGCCCCTGAAATTTCCCTGTTTTACAGTGGTCATCTAGTGCTGAGAGCAAGCCTTCCAGGCCCACCAAGGCCTTCTTGGGGGGCTGTGTTAACAGAGTGAGCATGCAGTTGTCAGGCAGAAGAGACTCTGGAGTTCAGATTGTCATCCGTAGGTACGCTAGGCTCCGATTTCCCTCAGCCACCTCTCTGCTCACTGTGTTGGAGGCACACTTTGTATGTGTTGGTTCTGCATTCATTGTGTAGTAGAGGTGCTCATAATAATAATAACAATTATTATTTTTTTAGAATATAGACTTGTTTTTGAAGCCAGATATTAAATGAAATTTATGGAAGGTTATGGCTTTTGACTGAGGTGATCCCTAGACTCTTAACAGAATAAACCAAAATGGAGTCACTCATGCCAAGTGCTTCAGACTCAAAGACACCTGAAGGAAACAAGGAAATTCCCTTTTACCAAAAACAAGAAATATATACAGCAACCCATGAGATGGGACTAGAGCAACTTGAGCTGACATGAATAGGAAGTTCCTTCTGCTTTAATCCTTATGAGAAAAGTAGCTTGCAGTAAGTTGATGTGAACCAATCTGTTTTTTAATTACGGATCATGCTGTGTCCTTGTTCTTGTTCAAACTGCTTTCCATAACTGCTGTGTTGTGCCCAACCAAGTACCTTACTAATTTCAGAGGGAACACTGCTTGATTTATAATCACTAATGAAAGCCAATTTGATTTTTAGACTCACTTGAGTGAAACTTTATTATTATTATTTTTTGGACACAAATCATGAGCAACCCTAGTCAAAATATTTTAAACTTTAACAAATAAGCAGATTTGGAACTTACTTATTGGTTTATCAGGGTCAAAACTGAGCTCATGTGGGCATTACATGTATCAAGCGCCTGTGCCCTCTGAATGACTTGAGAAAAAGGAAACAAGCAGAAATAAACCTGCAACGTCATGACACCTATTTATCTCTACTGATTGGAGTATGTTGGTAATGTACTTCATCCTTTCCACTTGGTGATGATATTGGGCATCTCGTTCAAAAACTTGGCATTGCTGCAGTTGTCTTGTTCAAAGCCAAAACCAAGTTCCACTGCACTTCCTGACTGTGAGTAGCGAGATCAGTTTGCCTACTGTGGAACCTAGAGGGGCCCGTCTGGCACCCCAGGCTTTCACTTGGCATGTTCTTTCTCCTTGTAAATAGACTTGAGGTTAAGGTTTGTCTGGGTCTGGGGACAAAGGCAGCAGGTTTCATCAGATAACACAGTTTTCAAAGGGTTGCCTGGTGTATGGTTCAGGCTTTCATCTGCAAACACAATAAATTTTCTCTTTTCCCTGCCGGCTAACCCAGGGGCTAATATTTCCAAAGCAGGTTATTTTCAAATATAGTGCATTAACAAAGTCAGAAACAAAAGCACTCATTAGGAGATGGGAGCAGAGAATGAGCAAGTTTGAAGCCAGCCTGGGCAACTTAGCAAGACACTATCTTGAAAATTTTTAAAAAAGAAATTAAAAGGCTGGCGACATAGCAGTTATAGATTTCAATCCTTAGTACCACAAGAATAAAAACAAAAACCCCAACAAAGTCTGAAGTTAAGGAGGGAAGATGAATTACTGTTTGTGATGTTTATTTGCAGTGCTACTGTGGTTGGTTTTGAAAGAAAAAGGTGGAGTACCAAGCCCAGGTGACACACCACAGTCCTCTGTGTTCCATTTCTAGCCTGCCATACAGCTAATTTCCAGAGCATCATTTGTGTGAATGTGATACCTCGCTTAAAAATCTCGGTCCAGGATGGCCAAATAGCTCAGCCAATTAAAGTACCTGCAAACAGGCACAGGGGCCAGGGGTTTGATGGCCAGGCCCGCTGTGCCGGCCCCACCCCTGAGGCAAACTGAGATGGCAATTGAATCTGGTGTTGTGGCATGCACCTGTAATCCCAGCTCTTGGAAGGGCTAAACAAGTGGATCACTACGAGTCTGATCTAGTAGTGAGACCCAGAATGCTCTGCAGACCCTTTCCTAAAACACACACACACACACACACACACACACACACACACACACACAAATCTCAGTGACTCTGAGGAAATAGTAAGCACATTTCAGTCACTTTGCATATGAAATGGACAGGGCAAATAAAATGAGCGTAAGGACACTCTTTCCCTCGGCTTAAGGTCGGGAGGATAATTTAAATACTTGTTTTCCAGTAGTCCTGGAAAAGGAAGCATGGGATTATCCCCGTTTGGCTGATGATGAGAATTGGAAACACAAGGAGTACAGAAACATGCTGAAGGTCATGCAGCCGCCCACCCACAAATCCGGGATTTACAACCCCAACGGGTCTTGTTCCAAGCTCTCTATTCTTAATTGCTTTATCCCCAAATTTCCACCCAACCTGGCTGCCAGCCTTCCCTCATCCTGGACTTCCCCGCTGTGCCTCCTGGGTGCTTAGTCCAAGTGGCCTGGGCCTCTTCTGTGAGAGATGGTTGTATATTCTTAATTGTTTTCTAAAGCAAGCTCGCAGAACTCCCAGCAACTAAGGTTCCCCCTTTCATACCATTGAACAATCCTCTGGTGGTGTATAACATGATTCTTCTTAGGTTGCATTAAAATTTTAGGGGGAAAAAAATCAGACTTCCTGATAAGATAGCCCTAGGCCAGGCATGGTAGTACATACCTGTAATCCCAGCACTCTGGAGGCTGAGACAGGATTGCTGTGAGTTTGAGGCCAGCCTGGGCTATGTAGCAAGACCTTGTCTTAAAAAAAAAAAAAAAATCCAAATAAAACAAACATGTATTCTTTACCAAGCAGCATAGACAAAACATGCTTGTGTCTGGGATTTTTAGGAAAATACCAATTAAAAATTTGTATTCCTCAGGACCTGGCAGCTTGGGCCTGTAATCCCAGTGCTCTGGGAGTCTGAAGCAGGAGGGAGTTTGGGCGTTGGCAGTTTAGCAGTTCGTGAGACCCTGCCTCAAAATAAAAATATATGTATAAAATATCCTTGGCTATAGCTCAGAGAAGCCCCTGGGTTCCATGTCCAGGACAAGAAAAATATGGATTTTATTTAAATCCGATGAAATTAGAATATTTGTCTCTTAGTTTCACATCTCATATTAGTTTCAGGCCTTCTGGTTGTATTTTTAAATTATAAGTTTAAAATGCACTTTCTCTGTTTTTAAAAACATATCCCTTTCTCTGACAGAGTTAATTTGTAGTTCTGATACATCCTGTGGTAAAGAAAACCTCATTTATAAAAATGTAAACTGCACTGCCTGTCTTTCTTTTGTTCTCCAATCAGATTTCGTTGGTACATTTTGGGCATATGGATCCCATTCATCTGAGAGAAGTTGCACCCGTAGATGATACAGCTTGGCTCTTCTTCTTCCCTCCCCTCAGCTCCTGCCTTGTTTCTTAACTGCTAACAGCATGTGCAATCGAATTGCAGTAAATCTGCAAAAGGTATTTTTCTACATCAACACAAAGCTTCTTCACTTCACACCTTCTTGGGTCAGCCATTATTTTTATTTCACGTGGCTCACACAGGACATCACTCTGTCTTTCAATAAGAATTCTGCCAGCCTCTGACAGGGCATAGGTTTCTTTATTTAAACATAGCAGTTGGGCTTTAATGATATGAGTGGTTTTGCCAGGAGGACCTGGTGGACGCTGGAAGTGCAGTACCCAAATAACCTAAAGACAGCTAATTTGTAATCAAGTTCAACATGGCTGCCGTGGCCTGGTGTCACTTCAGTCAAGAGGAGCCTTCTACTCATAGGCACAAGCCAAGTGTATTACCCTCTCTTCCCACCCGCAAGGCCCATTTCACTTTTCCATCTCCCTTCAAAATTGTAATTGTGCCATTTTGGAGACTAGGGAGTCAGCCTCTTTGCTCCCCCTTCTGTACTGCATGTCTCATGTTTTATAAGACTTCCTAGTTCTTCTGACTCCTCTCTTCTCCCCTATACCCGGGGGCACCTCTTGCTCCCCAGTGTCTCTCACTTGGACGGAGACCCGATCCCACTTCTCTGTCCTCATCTGTAATCCATTCTCCATTAGGTTGCTTGCCAGCTTTTGTCAAGTAAGTGTGACAGTGTGACTCCGACACTTGGGTGGGCCGTCTTAGACTGTTCTCCTTGGTATAGATGCTGTGGGATAAAATTCCTATAGCTTTTCCTGGTCCTGTCCTGCAGTAGTTCGCTTGTCCCTCCCATACTTAGGTCATGCCCATCCCCTCTCCAGAGGCTTCACATCACTCTCGCTTTCATGGCTGGGAGGCTTTCTTCAACTTTTCTCCTTCTCCAAGTAGTGCTTTCCCACTCATTGAGGCTGAACTCAGCTGCCGGCTCTTCTGTGACACTTTCTGCAATTCTTTTTTTGTGACCCTCACCTCCTCTGCATTATCAGACTCCATGTGACAAACACCTATGACATCAACGAGAGAAAACTGGTGTTTATAAGAAGGTGTAATAGGCTGGATGTCGGAGCCTGCCCTCCCTATTTATGTCAAAACCTAACCCTAATGTGACGTTAGAAGGTGGGACGTGCGGGAGACGCTTAGGTCATGAGGGTAGGGGCGTCGGGAGTGGGATGATGTATCCTAGAGTCCAAGAGAGCTGCCTTGTAACTTGTCCCTTTTGCCACACAAGGTACAGCAGGAACACGGCCATCTATGGGCCAGAAAGAGGGCCCTGACTAGACAGGGAATATACCAGTACACGACACATGGTGTTCCTACCACCAAGAACTGTAAGAATGAATTTCTATCCTTTATTAGCTTCCCAGGCTTATAATAGATCTCTGTCTAAGAAACCCTCACAGTCCCAGATAGCAGGTCCCCCAGAGATGGCTGTGAGCTTCCTGAGAATGGAAACTGTATCCGCCCTCTTGACTTATGCTTTCATAGTTACACAATAAATAATTTTTTTCAAATAATTATTTCAGTCAGTACACACTCTGTGGCTAATAATTTTCCTTATGCTCTGAGAGATCTAGTTGCAGGATTGTAGATAGAAACACCCGCAGAGCTTAGACAGCAGACGTAGATGAGGCAGCGGCTGTGTTGAGCTAGCAAGGGCCTGTGTAGTCTCATGAGGCAGCCTCCCCTCACTGAGGCCTAAATGGTTGTTGTCACAGAAGTGTGACATGGAGGAGCCATTTGTAGTAGTGTGTGCCTATCACTTGAAGGGTGAGGCAGGAGCATTTTGAGTTTAAGGTCAACCAGGGTTGCATGGGTAGTTTGAGGTCAGCCTAAGGTACACATAAGACCCTATCTCAAAAACTGGGGAGATAGCTCCGAGGCACAAGTGCCTGCTGGGCAAGTGCAAGGTCGTGAGTTCGAACCCTGGTCCCACA